>KN167041.1:99136-185100 GCA_000757745.1 Steinernema scapterisci | reverse complement strand
CCATCATTTTGGCGCGAAAAAAAAGTCGGAAAGTAATTCGTGAATGGACTATAATGCTCTGGCCAAATACTAAGGATACAAAGGCTTCAATCCTTGAGTTGACTATGTTAAAGTTTGTCTTATGATTAATGCTACAACAACATTCAACCTTATTATTTGATTCTACAAGATTTGAACATTTCAAAGAGGGAACACGTTCTACGCATCTTGCATTTCATCGTATTGAGGACATTCATTTGATCTTCCTCTTCGTCTTGTTCACCCATTTTTAGTTCCATTTTCTATTCTTGTGCAGGTACGCTACAACCGAGGCAGACTTGAGGTAATGCTACGGTACAAGATCGTCTTCTTTCGTCTTTCACTCTGCTGGAACTAATGCACAATTGCATTTCTCTTCGATCTAGAAGCCCATAAAAGGCCCCTCTTAGATCAATGCAGAAACCTGCAATCAGCACTAATCTGGTAAGTACACTTTCTTTAACAAACTACTTTCTCAACTATCAAATGCTGCTCCTCTGGTTATCATGGATTTTTAAACTTCTGATTCCATTCAAGGCGTGACGATGCCCGAAATTGCTTTCCGTTAACCTGCAGCTTCGCCCATTCTGAATGACTGACAACTCATTCCTCGTGTATTAGCAGCGGTCTTTCTTCTTCTTCGTCCCAGCGCCAAAACAACGGCTGTGCAGTCGAAGCGCTGCTGATAAACGTGGGTTCTCCCGCGGAGTCGCATGGCACCGGACGCCTAGTGATATACATGACTAACGATCAACGATGATTGTAACCGCGGCTGCCCATTAGGTCAAAACGTCTGCATGCGGCCTCGCTGTCCACCGACGCAATTTCGCCACCGCTGGAAAAGCGGCGATCGCACTCATGCAGTGTTTATTTGTGACTGACGAGATGGCCGCCGCGCCACTGTTGGCGACCGGCGTGATCCAAGTTCCGCTGCTGTTGCTGCTGCTCGAGCCATTCGCCAGTTTCGCGCACAGTTCGCACGTGGGATCTGGGGTGATAGGACGGAATGTCTCGCAGGGAACTACTCTGAAGCGCGCGGAAACTGCGAACTTGATCATTCCTCTTTTCAGGTAAAACCAGTCGTCAGTTGTTTGCCCGCTGACCACACCAGAAACACAATGACGTCATACGGAGCTTTAGAAAACCGACGCATAAACGACGACGAAGATCTGGAGAATCCAGACGAATCAGGGTCAGCTGCCCCGAACACACGATCAGACTGTAACAGCGCCAGTTTCAGATTGCCCATTTCCGCATCTCTTCCCCGCCTTTCGTCGTTCCTCTCGACTGATTACGTGGACCCGAACAGTAAGATCCTACATGTGTTATATTTTATGCCGCAAACGCGCGAGATAAGCCAGTCTTCGTTACTCCCCAACGGGTGGCGGCGTCCTGTGCCGCCAATTGCAATAAAACTTATACAGGCCGTCTACAAAAGGCAGCAAGTTTTATTTATTCGAAAAGATCGGCCAAGCGCGATTGTTTCGAAGTAAAAACGGCATTTTTGTGGTGCGAAGACTCCGCGTTGATGATGAAATGTGTGCTCGGTGTCAGGGATTCATAGCGAAACACTCCTCAGCGACGTGATTGCTTAATCGCGATGTTCAATTTGCAATAAGGAGTACTTGTATAATGATGTTTAAGTTTCAGGACAACGCCGTCCCTATGTCCCGCATTCACTATCTTCACGGAATCCTTCAATGGCCTCACTCAACTCATCCTCGCAACAGGCCGCTCCAGACTCTGGATCAATCTCGGATGCTCATCGCGACCACAACATGGCCATCCGTTATCGACTCTTCAGTAGGCTCGACCCGACTGGATCCACTTTGGTAAGATGCTTTTATTCACTTTTATTCAGGATTAACTTATCGAAATTCCATTTTTAGACTATGCCCAATCACATGGTTCCAAGTGAGTTCTTCTCCATTCTGCCCTTCGACGACTTCAAGGATGAATCTGGAAAGCAGGGCAGCATTGTGACCATGTGAGTTGTCTCTTGAATTGCCGATTTATCAGAAATGCGATTTAGATTTTCGATTTGGAACACCATGATGGGCACGAGCCTTTTAGCCATGCCGTGGGCGCTTGAGCAAGCTGGTCTTGGTTGGGGCCTGTTTCTCATGCTCGCTATGGCCTTCATTGCAGTGTATACTGCGTACCGAGTTGTTGAAAGCCCGAACGGACTAAGTAAGTATTGTTGCTGCGTTAGTCACGTTTTTAACGATTTTCTATTCAGCGGTTAATGGATCAGCTATCGCTGAATTCTCGGACGTTTGTCGGTACTACTGGGGCAAGTGGGGCGAAATGATCGCCGTAGTGTTCTCTTTAGTCGTTCTTCTTGGAGGCGTGATCGTCTATTGGGTCCTCATGTCGAACTTCCTCTATTTCACCGGAAATCTGGTTTACGGTAATCAGTTCTTATCTGTTGGACTTATTTAACAAATCTTCTTTCAGAGGCTTTGTTGCCGAACAGCACAACTCTTCCAGTCATGGCGAACAAAACCTTCACTTGCGACGGTAGGAAAAATTTATCTCGCAATTTGTATATTTCTTTTTTCAGTATACTGTATCAGTCCCCTACAAACTCCAGACAAAGCGCACACTGATTCATTGGATGCCGATATTGAAGAGTCAATGTTCGACAAGCTCTGGAAGCTGCAAGGAACTGTCCCCATCTACCTAGCCATCGCCACGTTCCCCCTCATGAACATCAAATCTCCCAGCTTCTTCGCGAAGTTCAATATGCTCGGTACATTCGCTTTCTCTTAGTTTTGTTCTAATGTTCATCGCTTTGCAGGTACCATATCAGTGATGTATCTACTAATCTTCACTGCATCCAAAGCCTTCGAGTGCGGTTTTAACATGAATTTCACGGACCCTACTTCAATTCATTACGTTGAACGTAAGTTCACAATTGTGTTAATCACATTAATCCATTTCCTTTTTAGTGTTTCGGTGGAATTTCCCAGCCCTAACGGGAACTTTGGCATTGTCCTACTTTATTCATAACGCTATTCTCACCATCCTCCGAAACCAGAAAAATCCGGAGAACAACGCACGTGATCTCACTATCGGCTACTCGCTTGCCGCATTCTGCTATGTTTTTATCGGATTCATGTTTTACGCCGCCTTTCCAGTCGCAAGGAATTGTATTTCTGATGTAAGTTTGGTTGCCACTTACTGTGATTAATAGCCTACCAGAGACCCATATTTTGCTGTATTGTCCATCTTGTTATCATTCACTTCTTACCGGTTTCAATTTAGAACTTTCTCAACAACTTCGGCTCCGGCGACGTGATGAGTGCTATTGCACGGATGTTCCTCCTCTTCCAAATGATCACAGTGTTGCCGCTGTTGATGTACTTCATCCGATCGCAGTTCTTCTACACCGTCACGGGCGATGTGTATCCTGGAGTGGGCCACGTTTGTCTTCTCAATTTTGTCGTCATTGCCATCGCCGTACTGATGGCCATTTTCTACCCCCATGTAGGAAGTATTCTCAGGTTAGTTAAATGCACATTTGAGATGCAGATCTGATTTTACGAATTCTAGATACGTCGGATCCTTGTCTGGTCTAGTCTACATCTTCACGCTCCCATGCGCCGTCTATCTTATGCGTCAGCACAAAGCTGGCCGCCTCACCAACGTTCAAATCGCCACTCACGGCTTCATCGTCTTCCTTGGATCGGCTAACATGATTGCTCAATTTTTTGTTTAATACGAGATATTCCTCTGAAATTGTTACGTGTATATCTGCAACCTGCATACAGGTATTTGTTGATAAGTTCAAAAACTGTTGAAATTGCTCACTGATTTTTATTTATTAAGAACCAAAATAAAAAATATACCTTTCCTTATGAGTCGCATTTCGTTAATCTTAGCGTTGCTTATCAGTTGCTCTTGAATATTGTTTTCTTGAATATTGTTCGCCATTTTCTAACTCGATCCTTCCTCCATATTTCTAGATCAAAATGTGGTTATGGCCGCGAATTTCTCGCAGTTTCTCTTCTGGTATGACTATTAATCATTGTCGACTTCCCTCTGGTATTATGCCCGTTTCAGTTAAAAGTACCGGATGTGGCAGCTATGTAAACCGGATGAAGGTTCTGGACAACTGGAAGATCAACGACACCGCAGTCGCCAGCCAATTCGATTCCTCGGACATGGTTCTAATGATTGACCAACGGCCGCTCATTTTGAAATCTCCGGAAGGACCTCGCCTCTTTGTTGGCTCCACTCGAAGTATGTTTCTGGCCTCTTTTGCTCGAAAATAATGACTGGGAGCCAAACATGTTCTTTCCTCAACCAGACTCGTAATACGTTCGCAATTTTAGAAATACAGGAAACCCTCAACGATTTCGGACTCATTGTTTCGATCAGAAACTCCGTCTTGCTGGACGCTCTACCGCTCGAAGGCGACAAATGCGTGAATTGATAATAACTTAGCTTGCGTTGTTAATTTCATCTTATTCAGAAAGCCTTGTTCGGCTGCTCAGTCCAAACTCTGGAACCCCCACATGACAGCGGCATCTCCGTGGATGAGCCAAGGAAGCGACTTGCCGGAGTTCTCGGTGCAAGCCTTATTTCTCTTCGCTTGGCAATGCTGACGATGCCCGTCGAGCAAGATCGAAACTGGATTGCAAGGGTAAATTTTACTTCATGCCGACAACCAACAGCCATCTTGTTTCAGATGCAATCCCTTACGAAGTGGTCCAAGATTTATAATTATTGTCCGAAATGTTCTTCTTTGCTGAGAATGCGTCATTCGAAATCAGGTGCCAGTTGCGGTCAGTGCAACCGTGTCTATTATCCGACGGTAAAGTTATGCCTCTTGTCGATTTCTCAAATGTTTCATTTAGGTTTCACCGGTCGCCATCTGTCTGGTCCACGACAAGGAAAACGAACACTGCCTGCTTGTGCGACACCTCGCAAGCATGAATGGGGTGTTTACAACGGTTGCTGGGTTCGCGGAAGCGGGTGAATCTCTCGAAGAGGCGGTGCGAAGAGAAATCGCTGAAGAAGTCGGGATTGAATGTGAAGATGTGCAGTATATGGGTATGAGCCAGGCGTGGCCGATGCCGAACAGCTCACTTATGAGTGCCTTTTCTGCCATAGGATCTAGAACAGACGAGGTAAGGTTGAATTGAAGGTCAGGGATATTGGAACCGTTTGCAACACTTCATGGATGCCCTCGCTTTAACAGTGAAATTGGTCTCTGCCATTGACATTTTGCGAGCTTTCGCTGTCGCGCAAGGAATTTATTCGATAACTGCTGTCCATACCGGAATGTTCTCCTTGCCATTAGATTCGGTGTCTAATGCACATCAAATCTCTGCTAAGAACTCGATGTAGCGTTCATCTAATTATCCAATTTCAGCTCTCCATCGCCCCAGACGAGCTCTATCACGCCGGATGGTTCAACCGCCAGCAGGTACTAGAAGCGATTGGTCGCACAGAGCGCGATCGTCGGTTGAAAGCGATGCTCGCGAACAAGGGAGAGCCGAACAAACTCCAGTTCATCCCTCCCGCTGGTGCGATTGCGCATCAAATGATCAAGAACTGGGCGCTTCAAAAGAAATAATTCGTGTATTGTATTTTAAGTGATAATCTGGGTAACGATAATAGTGAATGTCATGGCTAAGAGAGGAAGAGCGAATCCGGCGGGAGTGCGCGATCCGCTGTCTACGACGGTGATGTTCTGCACGTCGTTGGAAGCCACAATCACGTCGTCGTCTTGGGCCTTCACGAATTTGTCGCCGTTTTCGTATTCATCCTTAACGAATTTATCCGATCCATTGGCGTCTTCATTTTCATCCTCGTCCTCATTCAGCTCCATCTTCTTTGCCGCCTCGTCCTTGTCCATGTTCTTCAAGACTTCCGATTCCGCCGACCCTCCGCCGGTCTTTTTGGTTCCATTGTCCTCGTTGTTCTTGTCATCATCGTCGTCGTTGCCATCGTCTTGCTGGCTCGTGTCGTCTTCGCTCGAAGACGATTCTGACTCACTTTCCGATTCTTCAGCTTTTTGGCCTAAAATGCGCTCTTGAGTTCTAGTTACGTAATCAATTTCGAAACTGATTTTCAAACTTAGGGTTCATTATCAATATATAGACATGATTACCTTTTTCGTCGCCGGCTATAGCGTAGGCCACAAACAACAATCCCAGAAGTGTCACCGTGAGCCAAAGCTTCATCGTAAAAACCTTTCGAAACCAGAACAAAATTTCAGCGAATAGTGACAGAAGACACTTTTTAACACTGAATGCCACCAACCGCCGACAAACTGTGAGACTGGGAGCCGCTACTGCCAACGGTACAAATTGGGATAATCCGTTGTTTTTTGAGCGAATCACGCAGAGGGGCGTTTCTTTTGTAGAGCTGTGGAGAAGCACTGTTCGAGGATCTGTCTGTTATCAAATTGCGATCATGTCCCGCAGAACCGGTTGGGCCTTTCGCTTTCCTCGACTGGCGCTTTCGGTGTCGCCGAAACTGCATCAACGGCATAGAGTTAGAGACGAGCGGATTTTGAGTGTTTCGATATCGGCAGTTCAAAAAAGGAATAATTTCGGAAATTCAAAGTTTGAAATCATTAGAAAAAATATTGCTTGTCTTGTTTTGTGAGGGGGCGATCGCGAGTGGAATGGAGAATGAGAATGGCTGAACCTGGTCTCGATTTGGTCGCCAAATGCAAATGTAAGCCGATGATTTATCAGCCGAAAGTCGGAGTGCAGATGGTTGTGTAGGGCATGTGGAGCTTCATGATGAAATGTTAAGGACAACAATTTTCGAACAAAAGCAATTTTGATTTCACAACCGCAAAGCAAACATTTAAAAAAAACCTACAGGCGTAGGCATACTTAAGGTCTGCGGATATAATCCACTCTCTGGATGGACTTAAAGGCATGTAAAATAATCACACCTGTCCAATGACCGTTAAGAAAATTGCAAAATCAATAAACCGGGGCAGCTACAATGGACCCGGCTGGGACAGCTAGCAGATTTACAATCTGATTCAAGATGAACAGTGAACGCGTGGCTCCCAACATGGGAGCAGCTGGTCTGGATGCATTTTTGGTCCTCCCTATAAAAGTTTAACTTCGATGGAGACATGTAAAAGCACACCTTCTTGTGCTCCAGACTGTCAGGTTGTTTTTTCCACAAGCTGGCAATATTTTCGTAAATATCCACTCTGAAGTGATAGACTCGGAGAGACCTGAATTGGGGTTGCGTCAGGAGGGTGCACGCAAGCGCTATGTCTCGGGCAGTATAGTTGGGAGTCCGGAAGCTAACCACGTTCAGCTGATTGTTGTTAACCAAGTTGGTAAGTAATTGAAAGATAGGATCGGTTATGTAGATTGTGATACTGAGGCGGCTGAGACTTCTCCAAGTCGAGATGTAGTCAATCCATTTGCCGCCTAAGTTTTGGCTGCCCAACGTCATGGCCAGCTGGCTGCCAGTTTTCCAAATCTCAGCGAATAAGGGTTCGTTGATTTTCGCATCGTCAAGGTTGTCGTGCATTATCACGAAGATGGAATGCAGGTACTTTTTGTAGACATCAGAAGACTGCATGAAGTTGCCGCGTAAGTCTTGAGAGGTGTGGCAGAACACTTGGCCATTTAGGATGTGAATGTGGCTCACATTGCCCTTTTGATCAAGTTCTTTAGTATGGCGACCGTAGACTCCAGAGAGCTGCATCAGCGCGCTGTGGTCATATTGGCCGAGGCGACGAGTGATGAGGTCTTCGATGAAAATGACGGGAATTCGATCCATCGGGAAGTTTCAATCAATCGGTGGAAAAGAACAACCCTATTTATGAACAAGAAAATAGGAGTCGATGCCACCAAAGCGTGAATTCTTTCATCTTCACAAATGCTCACACGTCTCTGGCATCGTTACAACAATACCTAGCTGCAAACGCCGATGCTATAGAAGAGATTCAAGGGTGCTAAGAGGAGACCTCCATTCGGATCAGGTTTTATTGTAATGTTTCAATCTTCTAAATGGACACGAAACTGCAGACTACAAATCGGGTCAAACAGAACTGTTATTATAGGGGAGAAGGTTTTAGCGCCGGCTTCGGACTCTGTAGCTCGGGCGGACCGAACTCGGCGCTCTTGATGGAGTGCTCTAAAACATAAAAGTAATTTTAGTTACAAATGGGATGCAAATACCTCATTTGGTACCGTGCTGGCGTAAACGATCCTTCAACGACAATGGGAAGCAGATACTTCAGACGCTGAAGATTCTGGCGGAGTCAGGGCAAATAAACAAGAGAACAACACATCCCCACATCGGTGGTTCAGTGGCAAAATGCTCCTCTGCCTCACAGGCAGCCTGGTCTTGATTCCCGGCCGATGCACCAAGAATATGGGACAGTGGGTGTGTGGACAGTAAGACCTTTGCGTCCGACCGTTTCAGTTCTTTGCTTTTGCAAACGGAAGATTTATTTGCGGCGAGGCCGTTGGCGCGCCAGTGCTGCAACAACAAACAACAAAAATGCCGATGCCGCACATGCTGGTAGTGATCACTAAACTGATAGCGGCGGAGGGTCACTGGCAAGAAACATTTATAAAAGCCAAAAGATTCATCGCAAAGTTGCCGTTTTCTATGTTTGCACTTTTGTTGAGTCACCTGTGTGTTGAACGTTGTTGAAAAAGCTTGTTAGTAGTGAGAGAGAATATTTCTGTTTTCGTTTTGAGTAGTTTCAATTAGGCACTTCAATAAAATTTGACGTTTACAAAATTTGTGCTGACACTATCAGTCACCGATTCCTGGAACTAACACTCTTACCGTAACCCGGCATCTCCACCCAACAGCGACTATTTATTTAGAACTCTACACGTAAATCTACAGTCAAAACACATTTCATTATTGCTCTCCAAAACACATAAACGTTTCTTCTGTCTTTCACTTTTAGGTACAACATCGAATCGACAATAATTGTCCGCATTAGGCAGCAAGCATCTTTGCAATTTCCCCGAGCGAGTGGGTGATCGCCTTCGCAAATAAGGTCGCGTCCGTCTTCGGATGACTCTTGAAGGCGCTAGCGGCAAAGATGATTTCGTCTGGCTGAATGTTGTAGGCACAACCGTAACCGTCTGGTACCACCGGTCCGTAGCAGAGATAGACGTCTTCCATGTCGCGAGATGTCGTCACCTAAACTCAGACATGACAGTATTTAAAACGATTTTCAAAAGCACGATTTCAATGTCCAAAATGAATTATCGGGTCTTTTATGACACCGGATTAAACTGCTGGTCGCAGCTAACGAGCCTTGTGCTTCAAATTTCAAAAACAGATCGTTCTTTGTGCACGTACTTGACTCGTAGAGAGTGGAAACCGCATCAGCTCCCTCCACATGTCCTCCTTGAATATCTCCGGAAGTGTTTCTAGCTTCCTGTCCTGCACCGCTTGTACCGCTAGCACGTTCAAAGCGCAGAGATGGTTGTCGATACCGTCTCCAGTGATGTTCTAAAAGTTGTATTTGTACCGATCCGTGACACACAAACTGGACATGCCTCGTACGTGACCAAGGCCTGCTTCTGTGCAGCCAATTCAAATGCTTTCCGGCGTTCTTCGCGGTTTGATCGCTTGTCGCACATCGATTTCACCCACGCGAGTACTTCCGGAGTGTTCGCTCGGATGTTGTCCACTCGGCCTTTTCGGAAACGTCGAATCGCGGCGCTTTCGTAGGAAGACACCAAATGGCCGTGGAGCCTAAAGTGGATGTTACTGGTCTCTGCTTCTTTTCTGGTTATTTGATTTTTCTCGATATGCTTATTTATCCATAATAAAGCTTCAACTTGCTTGTAGTAGGCCAGCTGAAGAGTAAGCTGCACAAACCCATCCGGGCTGACGCGGCACTGCTTGATAAACTCCTTTCCAAACGCTTTGTGCCAGTAGACTTTCATTTCCAAATCATTGCCCAATCTAAATAACGTTGTTTTTGGCGTGAATTCGTGATATATTACTTGTCGAATAGCTCCACTTGACCGTTGAGGTTCTCATGGGCCTTGGCGCTTACAGCCCATTTGAGGGGTTGCGGAGCTATGCAGATCGTAGGCTCGGTCGCCTAAAGAGAACATTGAACCTTTCCATTAAGGGTACAAATACTCACAAGGTGCTTCTTCAAGTTTTCTCTCGCGAATCGTATCGCTCCTTCGGCCATGTTGATGATCACTATGCCCTCGGCCACTGAATGTTCAATGCAGATACCGTTCATGCCGTTGCTGCTGACGATCAGCTGAATGAGACGTATTGAGTTGAAGACGGAAATACAACATTTGCTCCTGCGACCAAAACCTGTTTTCAGCATAATGCGACTCTCAAAAGGAAACACATTTTCGCAACTTTCTGTTACACTTTCTACATCCGTGCTCATTAATTTTCTCGCAAAAAGTGCATCGTTTGCTGCTTTTGTGCCCGAAGGTTCAGTCGCCCACCAGCTGCACATAAATTCAAACGTTTTGCACAGCTTTATGGGTATGCACATATTAAAGCGCACCACACAATTATCTGCTTTGTGGGCACCCTCGGCCGTGCGAAAAAGTGATTGAAAAGCGAATAAACAAGGCTCTGCAAAAACAAACCTGAATAGTAGCGTCGTACCAGCGATTGAGGCCGCAGACGGAGCTTCCAAAGCCGTGGATGATGTGATGTCCTCGGCGCGAGAGCTGCTCGTCGTAGCTGAGGGCACCAAAGTTAGGATCGGTTTCGATGTTGTCTATGCACACAATGAAGATGGCACCTTTCATAACTTCGAGAGATTCCACGTTCCGGGGCTCCTTCTTCATCTCGGCCCAGAAGACAGCGGAATCATCGCGATTTCCAACGCTCCCACCGGCGATCGGAACAACGACGGACTTGTTTCGGTTGTGGGCCATGCGGTGGACTTCTTCGAGCTGGTAGAGGATTTCGCTGTGAGCGAGGAGGGCATTGTCTATTTTTATGTGCACCTTGAAAGCCTGAAATCGGCCCGCAATTTAAGATGCTAGAAGATCTAGCTGCATTGTATACCTGATCGTTGCACATTACCACGATGTGCTGGTTGTCGTGGCAATTGTCGCGGTAGTGTAGCTTGTCGCAGTTTAGTTGTGGCTCTCTGTAGCAACTGAGTATCCGGTCGTACTGTTCCATGCACATCTTCACTTTATCCCGGCCTGTCGACTTCTCTCGGTCGATCTCCTTGCTGAATTTAACGCATTGAGGACAGAGATCTTTTTTGAAAACTCACTGTATAACTTTGTTCTTGAATTCCGCTAATCCTCGTATCAGCCATCCTGTGTAACTGAAAAGAAACTCGTCAAAGCGAAATATCTTTCGACACCGCTTTTTCGAGCGAGACTCGGCGCTGATTGGGCGTCGTTCCTGCACAAAACAACAAATCTTTTTGCTTGGATGAACGTGTGACATTCTCTCATCGTCGTATTCCAGACAGTTCGCGAAACTCGTGGAACTTCGACGACTGCATCCCCGTTTCCAGCCAAAGCAGCCTCGTGACTAATATTTAATTCCCAAAGTTTCCAACAACATGTTTTCAAGCGTGGATTTCAAGTCCGTAATTGTGGCTTTGTATACATACATATTTCGGTGGTCCCTATTTCAACGTCTAACAGGCACCTGCGAACGTATCCCTCGACAAAAACAAGCCAAACGAATACCTTCAAACTTTCCCAAAACCTTGTTTTCCAATGACGCGACGCGCTTCTACCTTTCTCAGACAATCCGCGTCGCCTCCAAATGCTAACCAACCGCAGAGGGATCAGTTAACAGCAAAGACAAATGGACTCGCGTCCCACAAACAGAAAAAATGAGCCGCTCACATAATCGCAAACAAACTTTGAAATGTTCTTCGGGGAATCGCGCTGCTCGTGGCGGCGGCGCCCTTTCCTAACGACCCTAATGCTGCTGCTATCCCGGGAGGCGATTGACCGACTGCGCCGAGGACCGGATGTATGGATATGGAATTGAACTCACACAAGTTGGTCTTTCACGGTTTTGAAGTCCTGTAGAGGAAATACGTAGGCTGGGTTCGTGTTCACTGGCAGAGCTGTCCGTACTTTCAAATACATTTCTGACAGCCAAAAATCGTTGATCTGGAATGGGCATAAATGCAGACCTTCGAATCCGCGAAACCTACCCAATTGTCCTCCTTCTTAGCAATCTGATTCAAGTTCTCCTGCAAAAACCCGCACTGAGCGATGAACTTCCCAACGGAGAGCTCCGTCTCCTGTATGCAGAGTCCCTTGTGCCCATCGGCGAGCACCTTCGCGTATTGTAGGTACCGTAACATCGTGTGCTGGAGTTGAGGGACTGGCGGCTTCGGTAACTCATGCTAAACGAGAATAGAAGAAATGAACAGGCTCCAGGCAGTTAATAGAACCCACTCGAAGAGCACTTTGTTTTGGTGCTAAAGTTTGGCCGCTTTTTTTAAGCAGACTTTGGAAAAGGCGCCTCAACATGACCCGAGGAAGTGGAGGGCGCGCGACGCGCTTTGGGACAACAACAACACTTCTCCTCTCTGGTTTTTAAGTAATGACCTTCCCGTTGTGGGTGCTCGGAGTGTGTGCCTGAAGAGGGTTGACGACGCCCGGAATGAAGTGGCCCTGACTAATTTGATGGTATCACGTTGCGCGAAGACGTCGCTGAGGCGCCACTGGCGTCGACGGCGCTAAAAGAAGCACGATTTGTTGTTGGGCGCTTCTCGGCAATCTGTGCCCATTAACGCGGACAACGTCTCAGAATGCAAAATGAGAGCATGTTGCATTTGGACACAATGGACGATTTGCGTCCTAATTATCAGAAAGCCAGCAAGAATTTCTCTTGTCCAAGAATTTCTCCTCCGACGAAACCAGACACGCAACACCTCTTAAATAAATTTACAACTAATTCCGGAATCTTTGCCTGCAACCACGAGCGATTCGAAGTGTTCGGAGTGCGAACGTTTTCCGGTTCTTGGTTGTAACAGAGTTGACCCAAGCAGGAACGAATGTCTCAATGTTACGTCGTGCAAAACTCAATTTGATCAGCATCCTTATGGGATCATTTAGTTCGAAAATGTCTCGTCGAAATCATAAATCATAAGATGTGACCCCGAAAGCGTCTTGACCAGGAAGCGATTCGGTTACATTGTTCCGCCATTAACCCGCTGCTCTAATGGCTGCGTCGATGACGTCGAGGCACAGGTGACTACGGTAGACGGGCAAACGACGACGAAGTGGCGTGGAAAAGTAATTAATTTCTGCTGAACAGTGCTCCCTCATGCTTTGTGGTTGTCTTTGTTTTTGTGAATTTATGGCCGCGACATATCCGGCTCACTTGCTCGAGATTGAACTCCCTTTTGAAGCACCCACACGGGAGGGACGCGCGGGTAGCCGTATGCAAAACTGAGATAAGAGAGTGACGCGACTCTGTTTCCTGTCTGCTAATTTCTCCAGAGAATTCCGAAAGCATCGTCAGATATAATTGAACTCATTATGGGTGAGAGGGGTCACTAAGACCCAGTGGCGCCGGAAACCGACCTGATACCAATCTTCGCAGTGGTGCTTTACGGGATTCATCGTAGTTTTCTAAAAGAGGAATTGAAAGGACTGAAATTATTGGATGCTCTTTTCGGTTTTGAGAGTGTCAATGGACCGAGAACGTTTTTGAAACTATTGTATGGATTTATGAGAATCAAGAAGAGGACAATAGACATTCTATAAGCATATATTATTAGTCTCTTATTGCAACTCGACTACCACTGGGGGTTGAAGGGATCGTTGGCGTTAAAGCCAGGTGGGTACTCCGGTTGTGCCGCGTCGTTCATCACATTGTGGTCGACTGTAGCACCGTAGTTCTGCTGGTGTGTGCCGTTGTTGAGAACAGCACGTGGATACTTCTCCGCGTTGGTCGTGTCCGTGAGCATCACATCATTTTCGGTCTTATTTTCGAACTGGTCGTACTGGTAGATCTTGCGTAGCATCATGAGCACCGGAACGTAGAAGACGTTGAGGACGCAGATTATAATGTTCAGAGCCGTGAAGCCCATAGAGCTGACAATGCCTCCGGCAATAATTGGACCAAATGCGTAGGCGAGACTGTAGGAGATATCGGCGATCGCGTAAACGCTACCGTATACGCTTACGTGACGCGTATCGACGAGGTATCCGAGCATGGGAAGAAGACTTGTGTCGATGAGGGCGATTCCAAAGCAGATGGTGGAGAGAGGGATAATGAGCTGGCCGACGGTCTGGGTGAACGGGATCACAATGCAACTGAGACCTTCCATCGCAAGCCCGATTGCGGCCAGGAGCCAGGTGTGCTGGGGGAACTTCTTTGCTAGTTTTACGGTCACATACACACCGGCGACGTGAGGGAAGAATGGAGGGAACCAGATCATTCCGGTAAGCCACGAAGGAGTATCCTTCATCGCTACCGCCATCCAGTTGGTGATCGTCGGTTCGAGGAAGGCCAAACTAATGTTAGCCATAATAAGCGCTCCGGAACAGATGGCTATGAACGGATCCATGAAGAGACGCCACATCGGTGTTCCAGAAACTCTTTCGCCGTTGACCATTTCAGTCGGCTTCACCTTTTTCGGCTCAATGACCATGAACACCATGAAGGCGTCCAAGAGGCACACGAAACTGAGCACCATGAAAGGGACTGGTTTTCCGGCCAGAGTGTAGAGGACAGAGCCGAATGGAGGGGCAACAAGACATCCGAAGGATATAAAAGCGAGGGCGATTCCGAGAGCTTGAGAACGTTCGTTTTCTTCGGTGAACCGATCGGCGATCATCGCGAGTCCGGACGTGTCGGCAAAGGCGGATCCGAATCCCTTAACACGACCATAGTCAGTTAAACGTACAATGAAACGAAAACTTACCTGGAGCGAGCGGGCGAAGAAGAGAACGCCATAGCTTTGGCCGAGAGCGAAGATTGCCGTCGAACTGAACATGACCACGAGACCGATGATCATCGGCAGTTCGTAACCTACACGGTCAATGATAAACCCAGAAAAGGGGTTCACAAAGATCTGCAGGAGGGCTTTCGAAGCAAACAGCCATCCGAGTTCGATTTCTTCGTTCAGGTAGTCGATTTGTCCTCCGGTCATCTTCACGAGTACAGTGCCGTTCTTGAACTTCTGCGTCTCGTTGTGGTAACCCACGAACTCGACGTCATAGGCATGGATATCTCGCAGGTACTTCGGGATGATCGGCACGATCACCATGTAGAGCATGTTGTCGAGGAGCAGCGCAATCGAGACGATCACGAGCACCAGACGCTTCTGGATCTGCGGCTCCTTCACACGGTCGTGCAGCCATTTTCGGCACCATTCGGAGTCGCGATTTATGATCGGGACGTTGAAGCCCATTCTACAAGAACGAATGCTGCTAGCAATTAGGCATGGATAGAAAAGCGAATTCAATAAGAGAACGCGACAGTCAGGAGAAGAATTGAAGTCAGAATCACGGTGGCGACGGGTTTGTTGGGATACGATAATGCGCGCGCAATGCACAAACGCGACTGGACAGTTATATAGCAGGTAGCATATACCCGACAAGCTCAAGTGAATCAAATGCAGACCAAAATATTTCGTGTGAAACTGCGCTTCACGTAACAAATATTTTGGCCCTCTGTCAGCGATCGTTGCAAAATTCGCATACAGACCCTCACCCAAACATCCGAAGGCGCAGTCGCTAATCCCCAGTGTCTCAACAGCGAATCAAAGGCTAATTCTGCTAAGCACCCAAAACAAAACCAAAAGAATCGCAGCACAAAACCGCTGCGAAGTGTGCTTCGTAAAAGTCATATTGCGAACTTCGTGCAGACGCCGCCGCGTGTCGCTTCGGTTTTCCACCAGCGAGGAGTTGTTGAGGGTTCCATTCTGTGAAGCGAGGAACTGAGGAGTACTGTCCCCGGAGAGACCCTTTTCTCAGATGAGCGAAAGCGAGAAAGTATCCCCGAATCAATACTTTCCCGCTTGGCCGGACCATCTAGAAGCCGAAGGAGGCGTAGAAGAAATCAGTTGTTTTCTTGGCGCAAGTTTTGCTCCCATCCTTCCTCGGTTTGGGGGCGGGCCGCTAAGTCTCGCGCGGCGCTTTCGCAGGAGGTCTTCTTTCTTTTGGCGGCAAAGAAGAGCATCTCGTTCGGGGGCGGCGCCAACGTCGCTTCCCGTGGAAGGGAGCCGAAGAGCAACGGTAGTTTGAATGAATGGCCGATTCCCTAATCGGACATTCGGCGCGAATTGAATTTTCTTCTTACTTCGCATTATCTTCAACGCGATGGCGACTGAGGAGGCAGCAGCTACATTGATTTGGGAGATGGAGTAAACTCAAGCTGCAAAAACGGGTCTAAGCGTCAATTTTGACTATAAGCTGCAAGAACGCGACAAAGCTGCCAAAACAGAAATCAGCGATCAGTGTAAAAGTTGTATCCAAAGCCATTGTTAAAAAGGAGACTGGCCCATTTTCCAAAATAGTGAAAACAACCCGTGAAACTTGATAGAACAGAACGCTAGTGTATATCCCAGAAAATAGAGCAACTGAGCAAGGGGAACAAAACTGGCCCGCTGGCCATTCATTTCAAGCTCCTCAAAAAAGTGACTCCGACGATCACGCGGCTGTCAGCATCGGCACAGTTCCGCTTTGCGGTGTCCTTGTGAACAATTGACGTCTTTAGAGCCGGCAGAAAAAGTGCCGGTTTTGTGTGGGAAACAGTCGATACTCAGTTTCCACGGAATACAAAACAGGAGGACAAAAGCAAAAACAGCAAATGGCGCTCGCAATAAGTCTCGGGACTTTCTACTAACTGAATTATGCCCCTCATACATTCTCAGCCATTCTGCAAAACAAAATTCTTCACCGGGGTCCTACCGCTACCGTAAACCGACCTCATCCCCATGCGAATTCGGAAGTCAGCCAGGAAAACATCCGCCCACCTGCGAAAACAAGTTAGCTAATCGAAACAAATAAAATTGCATAATTCGCGGTTTTTCGCAAAGCGTGAATCCGCCGTTTCGAATTCTGGAATTCCATAAGCGATGATTTATTCATCCAGGCTACTTTAGAAAATAGGTGACAATGGTCTCGGCCTTCTCAGCTATTCGGCCATGAGGAACCCTTGGGCGCACTCTAAGACAATATACAAGAAGGATGTTGCAGATGAAGCAGGTGGTGAAAAAATCTGCTGCAGAGAGCCAAAGATGACAGCTTGGAGGGAGCAGAGCTTTGGAAGCGTTTTGCGCGAGTCCCTTATAACAGCTGGTTGCGCTTTTTGATTTGGACCTCCTGCGACTTGAAGCGTAGCCAACTGTTGTTGCTAGGTTAGGGATTGCCTGAGGACGACAAGCGGCGTTTTGGCTTTGAAATGCAATAGTAATTAACAATAATAAAACGATTGACGCAGACGACGATGGGATTTGCCCCTTGGAAGTTCAGGATTTTTTAAGGACTGTTTCCGCGCAACGTCCCTGGCAACAGTTGTGACGGAGGAGTTTGAATTTCGAGGAATTATTAAAAAAATCGAATTATTAGGATGCGTTGCGTGTTCGTATCATGCGTTTCATTTTTAACATTTTTTTATTGTTTCTGCAGCAAGCCAGCCCGTGGTTCGAATCAGCCCTGTCCACTCTTTGGAGTAGTTTCCTGAATTTCAAAACATTTAAAAACAAAATCTAGTTTCAAATGCATCCAGTACTTCAAATGCCCGTACGCCGTCTTTTTCGAGCCACTTCGACTATCCTTTTTTTGATTTCTGAAAACCGAAACAAACAGATTTGTTGTAGTCGCCAGACTTCCTCACTCCACTTCCTCACGCAATCGCATCTCCTCCGCTCTCCCAGTTACGACATTTAGTCTCTGCTCAAAAACTGACACTCTCGAAGCAGCTAATGAAAGAGCTTCGGTCGCGACTGGAATTATTCGGAATCAAAAATGAGTCCCGACGAAAACATCTTCATTAGACGCACGGGACAGACAAAAAGAGCGCGAAATTGGAGGATGCCGTTTCCGGCTGACGAGAGGGGCGTTGAAGCGCCGCTGTTTACGGTGTAACAAGCCGTACATCGGCGACTCCGCTCAACACTATTCAACACTGTCTCCGTGGGGGGAAACTGTCAACGAAGTTCCTGTCTCCAGTCCACTCGTTCAAAGAGAATCAAAAACTGTTCTCGGTCCATTTCGGTCACACTATCTTGATTATGCTAACAAAAGCTTACCGTCTTCTTTCTTATGAATGTGGAATTCCGAAAACAGGGCGCGTGGATTCGAAGGATTCGGCCGGGGAATAATACACAGAGGAGGAGGTCGGCTCGGGTGGCGGCTGCTCTGAAATGGGCCAATAACAATTGAGCTTTTCACAAGTTGACGTCACGCACGTGTACAAAACAGCGCGAAAGCCAGGCAACAAAGACGGAAACGGGGCTACCGAAGCCCTTTATGGTTTCTCAGGCAAAGTTGGCGAGCGCACGGATTCGACCGGGCTTTGATAACTAATTCACAACGTGAGCGAGATGGTTGGTGCCCACTCTCAATTATACATGACATTGATCAAGACGCCGAGATTTGAATAGGCGCAACGTTCTCACATGAACACGCGCAAATGATTTGCTGAGGACGCGTTTTTTCGCACGCCCTGTGGGGACCTAGAACTTTTAATCACAAAAAGTGTACACTTTCCCTCGAAGCCGACCTCTGCGAGCCCCTTCGGATCTCCTCCAACCCTTAGGCCCCGTTACAGCACACGTAATGCGCGGGACATTCAACCCATATTTAGAAGATTTAGTCATAAATCATGCAAGGGGATATATTAGGAAATGAGAAACGGCCGGTGCTTTCGGCCAACTTCGAGAACATGGAGCCTTCCGGATTTCTAACAAGCACTAAAGGTGTCATTATCAATAATTTATCGTCTTTTAGGGCAATTGCCATTGTTTCCAAACATTGTCTGTTGTTCGCCCACCTTTGCGCATACATGCGCGCGCGAAATACAAATTAAGGCTATTCAGTGTGGGGCCGGGGAAGGCGAGAGCGGGCGACAAGCCGCTCGTCAAGGTATCACATGTGGTGAAGATGAAGGAGCTGCAAAAAACGGCCGAATATGAGTAATAGGGCCGCTATGTAATTAAAGGAAACGAAGACAATCGAAGAAATATCGAGATGAGCGCGCGAGAGCGGAGGAGGTGTGGGCGAGCGAGAGGGCCCGGTTCCAGGGGAGCCAACCTCGCTCCCGGACACTGATTGCAGCCGGGCCGAAAACGTGAGGGGTGGCCCGGTCGGAAGCGAGCAGAAACCAGATACAAATGCCACAGCGGCACGAAAGGATATGTGCGAAAAAGTTGGCGTCAAACGAGTTAGAGCCGAAATCCGTTTTAAAGAAAACACGGATATTCGTCTCACGCGATCTGCCTCCAAACGGGCGGAGTCGACGGTCATGATTGGCGCCGTTAGGAGCCGCGAAGCGGGGAGCTCCACGCACATACTCACTTGTTACGGAGAAAACTTAGCCGTTCGCCATAAATCCATGCTCCAAGCTGCAGGCTACAATTTGGCAAAAGCAAAACAGTAGCAGGCTTCGACGGCTGAGGAAGGCCAGAGACCCTCAGACCGCTTCGGCGATGTGGCGAAAAGGACAAGTGAGGAAGAGACTGAGTGGATCTGATCGAAACGGTTAATTTGGCACATTGTTGAAGAGATTTAGTTGTCCAGCGCGGAAAGCGTCAAATTAGAGTCTACTACTGATTGGGGTACGTCTGCTCGTCCGCCGCTCGAACTTATCCCCCGGCGGGCCAACTCCCTCTCGCTCACGAGTTTACTCAAATCTCAAACTCTCGCTTCCCCAGTTCAATTCGCAGCGCGCGTAAACTTTATCCACATATACATAACAATTATTTCGAGCCGCTCATTAAGCGACTTTGTGGCGCGCCTGGCGGCGATAATACGACGACTCATCCACTCAAGATCCTCAAAGCTTCGAAGCCCATAAAAGAGCAACGAGACGGCGTTCTCCTGGACAACCGGTAGTTTTGGACCGCGTGAGCGAGAGGGCCAAAAAGGGTGCTTCGGGGAAGGAGGAGGAGGAAAGAAGATTTTCCGAAGCCGCAGAAAATTTAAATCGTTTCTTCTTTGTTCCGCCTGATGATGATGGAGTTGCCGGAGTCTTCTGCTTCTGGGCCATCAGGATCGATTTTAGATTTGGACCAAATGCACGGAGGCCCTCCGGAATTAAATCTACGCACCGCAATCGCTTGACGACAAGGAGAGGAAATTCAATTTAATTGTAGCCAATAAATCTTTATATATTTTATTTTCCATCGGCATTTGCATGCAAATTTTTCCGTCAAATTGTCGTCAACGTCTTCCTGCAAACCGGCACTTTTGGTTTTCGCCGTTGTGATCATCTTGTTAACCACTTCCGCGGCGACTTTGCCACGGCTGCTAAGTGCGCCGATCGCGCGGGAGCGAACAAGCGATTGAGGGTGCCTGGTAACCGAGACCGCACCTCCATCGCTCTCAAAAGTAGCCTTTTGAAACAAGTCCAAAACGGATTAGGAAGAAAAAGTGGACAGGCGGAAGACATGAGAGGACAATGTTGCCGTGAATGGGTCGCCGGGGGGCTTTTGGGATAGGTGAGCGCTGCAAGGTTTGAAAGGTGGATTCCCTTGTTAAACAGTTACAAAACAACCTCTTTCCTTTTTACTCGGAGTCTCTGAGGCCGAATAGACCTTGGCAGAAACACAAAGTGACTGTAGCCAGCAGATTAAAGTGGGTGCGATTAAAGCGCTTAAAAACAGGCGAGGCAAATTGAACACAGAAAGCTACCGATCCCAACATTCGTCGCTCTGGAGTCGTGCTAGAATATATCTGCTTGAACTTTAAGCCAAGCGTATTCCCCAAAGAAAGATAAGCCATTCAAACTTGGCCTATAGGAGCACAAAGCTAGAATGGAACAAGCGGGAAAGAAGAGTTTCCCTGTCAGATTCGAGATAAGATTCTCCCACTCACTTCGGTCCACTCGCTCGCTCACGCACTGACGTCCAACTTGTCCGTGAAATGACGAGGGCTGCGCGCGGGAAGCGCGCGGCAACCACAAACGGCTCCACATAAAAACATGCGCCACAGCAGCAGCTCTATTTGTAATTGAACCCGTGGGATTTCGGGTCCGGAAAGATGCACCAGATACATCAGCTCCTCTCGCTCTATCGAAATTCGAAACCATTTTGGAGTAGCAGAGCGGATTTCCACTTTGAAACATGAATTAGTCTATTTCCCCAGACTCCCAACATTCATCAACAATCGCTCCTCTCGCCAAACAGCCTCCTACTGAAATTCACACTTTCGCACGAGTTCTCCTCGTGCCGTTAACCAGCAGCTAATAGTGAGAACTCTGGGTTAATAAACGATCAGGAGAATATTATTTCACGCTCCGAGACTGAAATCGCCTTAAAGACAGGATGAATGATTGTGGTGTCTGAGGGCCAGAAAGTGGGGGAACAGTCAACTTGTGGTCAAGTCAGCCGAAAAAGTTGCTTCGCTGAACAGAGATTCTGAGAGTAACAAAGCGAGGCGAAGAATTCGCTACGGAAAATTCGAAATTAAATTTGAGATCCGCAAAACGTCACAAAGACGAACGACGGGACTCTTCTCCCCAAATTCGTTTTCGGATTTTCTGTTAGTGCATCTCTGTCCAACACGAGACTTTCGTGCATAGTCAACACACAATACCCCACGAATTTGTAGGTCTTGTGACAATGCTACCGTACTTACGCGAAATTCTCAGAGCTTTCGTGTGACTTTTCAAGTACTTTTGTTACTTTCTACGGAAGCCAAGAATATTGTGGTAAAATTGGACACGGGATAACGACAGCAGACTGGAAGGGAGACAACTTTCAAACGGGAACGCTGAAGAAACTTTTGCAGCTTGTAAATATTATAAATTAACTAAAACGTGAATAAGTGTAGCGCCCCACTGTTCCTCAAGAGTTACCGCTCCCTCAGTCTCTGAAATCACGGAACATCTACAGAGGATTTCGTGATGAGCTTGACTTGATACAGAGCAGTTTTCGGGTAAAAAGTGTCCAGCTCAAAGTTATTTCTCAGAACAGAACCATCCTACGATAATCCAATTGCTCGTCCAACTATAATTGCCTAACCTCCTTTCCGCGGCCAATATGGTTTCCGCGGCTTGCAAATCGCCAACCCCGTAACCGAGATATTGGATTACAATTCCTAGCCTTTAAGTTGGCCAGCAACAGAGTGACATCATCCCGGCAGCTCTTCGCTTCCTTCACTGCCCACCTCATCTACCGTAACCCGCGTCTCAAGAATGTTGAGTTTATTAAATTAGCGAAAGATCCGTTATTATACACGTATGGCAAATCTTTAGGCAGTACGTGGGTTGAATTAATTAAGCACGGGTGGCCAGAAAGTGTTTGAAGTTCTTGCCGATGTCGGAGAAGAGTTTCTCCATCTCGAAAAAGGCGTTCACATTGCGATGGGTCGAGGGAGCGGGCGCCGCCAGACTCTCCACGCGGTCAGTGCTGATCCTCTTCCTGGCCAACTCATTCTGCCTTATTCTCTCGATCAGCTTTCCAGTATCGAGTCGCTCAGAAAACTGCTTGTATGCCACATCAGTTTTCTCGCGGAGTTCTTGTCGGCGCTTCTTACTTTCCTCTGGTTCTACGGGGGGATTCTTTGGATCTATCTTAGGAATAGCAGGAAAGAGGGAGCTTGCTGATCGCGGATCGTCGACTTGAATTTCTTTACTGATTGAAGCAGCTGGGTGCACTTCGACATTCAGGTTCTGATTCAAGTCCGAAGCCTTCGTCTCATCCTGGAAGGGCTCGTTGTTTTGTACTTCCCATCGACCGCTCTTCTTTTTTTTCTGCTGCTGGTTCATTTCGTTGATTACGGTGACTACCTTCGTCGTAGAGCGCGGCTGCGCTTCCACACTCGAGCTGGAAATGTTCTCGGCAATCGAATCACTCAGCACAGACGACAACTCCTTCTCAATCTCGTTTGAGTGTTGTTTCTTGACCTTTTCCTGGCCTCCGTTTAACTCTTTCGCTTCTTCCTTCTTCTGCGTCTCCTCGCTTCGCTCTTTCTCCTCTTCGGTTTTCGACTCCTTGACTTCTTTTTCTTCCTTCGGTTCTTCGTCATTCTCCTTGGGTTCTCCCTTCTCCTCACCCTTTCCTTCTACAACTTCAGTTTTGTGGTTGTTCTCTTCTTCATCTTTCACCTCCTTCGCGTTGTTGCTGTTTTGCACCGCTTCCTTGAGCCGTTCGACCAGACTTTTGTTGGTGTCCTTGGCGTTCGCAATTTTGTTCAGATCCTTCAATTTGTTCCGAGCAAGAAAAGCTCGAAGAGTACTCAGGAAGTCCTCAATCTTCTTCTCTGTTGTGGGAACTTCCGGAATCTTGTCATCGTCGCAGTGACCTTCATAATGCTTCCCCTTCTTTTTCTCGGTCAAAACGTCTGGGCCCACTGTAGTGGGAACGTCAACAAGGTCGATAATACTGGGAACATCGATCGCCTGAAACAAAAAATGAAATAAGATATCGTGTAAAAGCGACAAATAAAACCGTCAATACCAACAAGCTTCGCTTTCGTGCATCCGAATGAAACATTAAGTAACTGTACACACCTTGTCTGTATCGTTCCCGATGAGCGATTCGACGGTATGAATCATATTTTCGATGTTCTGGATGCGGTCATCGATAGCTCCGGTCTTTCCGTTTTTGCTTTCTGGTCTTGTTGTGCGTACGATGTCGGATTCAGGAGTAGCTGTTTCAAAAACTTCCATTATTGGGATGTCTGAAATAGAAGACTCATTTGAGTTTGTTATACAGTTACTTACTTTGTGGATCTTCCACAGCCACCAATTCTTCGGACATTTTCTTCGAATTAACGGTCAATACATTAGCGGCGATTTCGTCGTCAGCAGATTTCTTCTGTTGGAACGGATTCTCATCCTGCTGAGCGCTATCAGTACCATTGACGGTCCAGTCGTCTTTCTCAGTAGTTGCTTCGGATGGAGGAACCGTATCTTCTACGGTAACCGATGAGCTCGGGGTTTCGGTGACTTCGACAATTTCCGGAGTCACTGTTGACGACTGCTGGATTTCGTTCTTCTCAACTTCAGTCGACTCTTCCTTTTTCGGTTCGGTTTCAGATTTTTCTTCTGAAATGAATCATATCACAAACGAATACATAGTACAACAATCCTCACCCTCTCCTTCCGTTTTCGTTTTCTCCACAGTGGGCTCCTTCAAAGAAGAATTCGCCTCCACAGATGTGTTTTCGTCTTTCGCTTCGCCCTCACCTTCCACGACACCTAGTTTGGGTGTTTCAGTCACTTCCTTTTCTTCTTCCGAATGACTCGTTCTTTCATCCGGCAGCGATTCCGTCGTTTTGGGTGCTTGACTCGTTCCCTCCTTCTCCCTTTTCACTTCGTCCCAGTAGTCCTCTTCGTCCGTTATCATCGACTTCACCATGCTGTTCATCGTCTGGCCGAATCCGAAATATTGCAAAACGTCCTCGACTTTCTTCCACAGGGGATTGTTGTTGATTTCGTGCTGAAAATGACTGATGAAGAAATCGCAACAAAAACTCAAGAGATACCATTTCGTGAACCACATTGGTGCGCTGGCAGATGAAACGGAACATATTGAGGGGCGAACCAATGGCGTCGCAGTCGATGTCGTCCAGCTTCTTGCTCAGAACGGACAACGTTGCACATCGTTCGCGTCCGTTGAGGTGATCGAAGGGTTCGCCGGACTTCCAAGGCCTGAACGACGATTATTCGAACGAGGAAGTCGATTATGCATTTCGAAAAACAAAAACTTCATGCAATTCGATGCAATAAATGTCATAAGATCGGTCGCACCTTCGACTACCGCTTCTCGTGCGTAGAAGCTTTTCTATTTTGCATGAAAATCTCGCAGATGTTCGGAAAGACAAAATCAATTTCCGTTCAGTGAATGCTGCCACTGCCAACAACAATCACACACTGCAAACAAGAAAATGCTCCACTGCGGACATGAATCACCCAAATCTCTCTATGCCCACTTTGTGCCTCCTTTGCAACACTTACGTCAGTTCCGTGTCCAACTCGTCTCCGTTAACCCACTTCCATTCGCGCATCCCATGCGAATCATCGAGCAGAGCGCCAATTTGCACGCGCCGATCCTTGCTTGACTTGATTTCGGGACTATAATGAGAGAGTACCCATTTCTGCAAAGTGGCGTGCGCCAAAGTTACATCTTGATTAAACGAAACCACTTAACGCACCAGTTCTTCCGGCGACGAGATGGTCAGGAGGTCCGACTCCTGAGTCAAGCAGTACTCCCGCGCGGTGATCCATGATTGAATGCCAATGTGGAACTGGTACTGCTTGTTTTTAGGGCCGGCAATCCACGAGTTGCCGTAGGTTCTGGACACTTCGTCTTTCTGGAAAAAAGCAGAAGTTAGTGAAACAACTGAAATAAAACAATTCGATAATGTGCGAGGATATTGAGGGGGTATTTCGAAAAAAATAAATGCGAATATAACTAACAACAAATAACTAACAGCAAAAGTAAAAAAAGAAACATTTGCAAGTTTCTTTGTTCCTGACGTTCATTTGAGATCAAGCATCGACGCATACCAAATAGTAGAAACTTACAAATGGATTTAAATCGTCCGGAACTTCGGAAGATCGCTTTGCTCCAACTGTAATTGAGAAATTGTTATTGCAGCCTTGAACAGGGAAACATACCAGATATGAGGCAATATGCCAAGGCCAGCGTCCACGCAAACATCCTTCACAGTAGACAAAGATCCCAAAAGAGTCTTAAGGGATATATAGCCAAAACTCCGGCGATTATGCTCTAAATTCAGTGATCTTTATCGGTGCGCATCCAAATATGGGACGCGCCTCTTTTTTCGTTTCTCGATTCAAATTGATTAATTTCGGCAATTCGCCGACTGGCAAACGCCCGAACGAGATCAAAAACAACGTTTACAGTGTGGGAAACAACGGTTCCGATTCTCACAAAAAGCAGCCACAAGCAAATCGTAGCTGGAGCAGGCGAGTAAGTGTAGCTGGGAGCTTCGGTAATCCCGAACGTTTTTCCTGTAATTCCCATTGCTGTTTTATATATCCCAGCGTTAATTCATTTGGGTCAGTTTCGCGTTTTCTTTATTGACCTACAAAGTTTGCGCAGCAAAGGAAACACTCTCAGCCACACCATTTACCTATTACCAGCCCGTGTGAGTTCATGAACCCGTCCGAAAACAGCGTCCCTTTTTCGCTTGGCGGCCGAGAGCTCGCGTCACCTTTGGAGACCTTTTTCTCGCCCTCGAGCACCTTTCGCAAGAAAACACGGGCAGAGAAGGTCAAGCGAGGAACAGGAACAAGGCGATACTTGACAATCGTTCAACAAATCTCTGTAGAATCTGCAAGCTCTTTCAAGTGACCCTGCAGCCTCAAACTTGAACTGTGGAGAGCTTTTCTTGACGCTGGAACGCGCCTTGAAACTTCTAATTGAATAAACGTTGGTTCCGAATCTGCCTACAGGCTGCTATCTTGCAAACCTTCTTTAAATCTAGAATAAACCCACAACCCACGGACTAAACTGTTTTCTTTCATTTGTTTAAATGAATCCAAAAGCACTAAATATGAAAAATTTAGTTTATTGTAAAGCTGCCTGGCAGCGTACTGAACTTTTCCATGTGTGCATACAACGTTCTGCTATAGATAACAACCGTGAGAGAAAAGGAATTGAGCATTAGTAAGAGATAGAATGCAAATCACAACGCCGTGGACTGATCGTTGTTGTCTTCCATTAAGTTCCGTGTGCTTAGGACTTGGTCCAGAGTTTTCCTGCAATACATACATACTGTATGACAAGTTCGACCCGTGATCTCTGCTTACTTGTACACTTCAAACCGATTTCGGATGTTCTCCATGTACTGCTTCTCTTCGATTTCCAAGATATTCAAGAAGTTGTTCAACTCAGGAACTTCGAACGCTTCCCACTAAAATCGAGTATGCAAATGATTCACAGACTTCTCCGGTGTTCAGACGAATCACCGAGAAAAGAAATGGACCAAAATTAGTTACAGGAAAGAAACGGTAGCTAAGCAAACAAATCCGAAGTCTTGTCAAAACAACCAGTTCTCAGAGGTCCAGTTTTCGAAGACCTCATGAATGTTATACCAGGGAAAACTCTTGGATTTGGCTCATCGACACAAACAAATCATAATTTAGTTGCTAGCAATTCACTATGCTCTGCCGTCATTTATGACACCTTCCGCCGAGCAGTTGCCACACTCATCCACTCACCAAAATATCTCCAGTGTCGTTTTCCTGCAGCAAAAAGTGTGCTTCGACCTTCTGGTGTTTCCACAGAACAGCCAGTTTCAGCGGGTAATCATGATCCGCAATACGAGCCATCTTCTCTGCAACGCTCGGTCTCAATTACACACAAACATTCGGTTTGCTTACTCTTCAACGTTTTCGATTGCAAATCAGGGTCGATCACTTGTTGGTAAAGCGCAAATTTGCGTGGATTGTCGGCAACTTTGAACTTCCTCAGCAAGGTTACGATCATCTCGCGCGCCGTCATGCTGCTGTTGACGTGGACAATCTTCTCGGTGTTAGGGGGCAAGAAGAACGAGGTGATTGTTCGGCCCGCGGTGGCCGTCCCACTCTTCGTCGTGTCGTCGACGAAGTCGTAAACCCGGGGAGGAATCTCATCCGCCACCACGTTGATCGGCCTCGTGAAGTTCATATGGATTTTAATGCACCCCGAGAACACATTTTCGTCGCGCTGAAAAACACGTTTAAACACAGGAGCATAATAAAAATTTCCCCACTGATTGTTGGAATCAATTACCCTGGCACGCCCGGTGGGAAGATAACAACACTGGCACTACTACTTACCAGACTGATTTCAAAGCCGATCGATTGCGAATTGTATTCGTCGAGCGTTTCGTGGATCGTGTCCGGGGAGAAGATGCACGAGTACTCTTCGCTGCAGTTTTCTGGTGCCGACTGAACATAGATCTCCTCCACTTTCATCTAAATGCGGCGTTCAGAATGTCGAACACAACCCTAGACTGTACCTCTTCAGGAGAGACATTGGAGTTTAAGAAGATCTCCTTGAGGGAAGGATAAAGTACGTCGAAGTCTTTGGTTTGTCCGAATAGAGGATTCTGGAACAAGAGCGTAGACCCGAATTCAATCATCATAACATGCAACTTACAGTAAAAGTAAGCCCTTGACTGGTAGTTCCGACATTGTGCGATGGAGCCGCAGGAGTATAGCCACTTTTAATTGTGCTTCCCGCAGATCGACAATCCAGAGTGATCAGCTTCTGGCACTTATGATGACACGTATAATTGCAGTCTAAAACCAATGAACACCAAAGTTTACAACCTAAAGCTTACTTTGACACCGAACCGCTTGCTGAAGGAATCCCCAAATGAAGTCGCCGCATTTGTCGCACCATGTTGGGTGGATTAAAGCGAGAGTGCTGAAATTGAATGGAACGTCAGTTATACATAGAAAATCTAAAAACGGTTTTATTCTTCAGCGTGCCGCTATAAATTGCGCCGAATTCAAAAGTTACAATAAAAGTGTCACGTGTCATCATAAGACTCCCTTCGAAGCAATGAGTGCCTTAAATGATGGAATTCCTTCATAGCTTTAACGTTTCAAGTGAAGGTACTGTAAGTTTGCGAATTTCCCCATATTTAAACAAAATGATCGGGCGTCATCGTCTCCCTTGGATTTTTCGCTAGATCGTCAATCATTCGAAGCATGCTCGAAGGTCGATTGTTTTCGTTTCAGCGGCAATGACCCCCCCGAAGTTTGGTTCAAAACAACAATTACAGCAAAAAATACGTGCAAAACAGAGAGACCGACACCTATGGAAGCTCCCATGATTACCCCTGAAGAATTCATATACCTGAATTCATGGCCTTTTCCGAGCTGAGCACTGACGGTAACCAAATCATGCAGAGGGCCAAAATGTTGTCGCTCCAGCGTATCACAGTAACTGGTTTTAACCGTATCGAAGTTCAAAAGGAAGGAAGGTTCCCAGATGTCATTTTCCGTATCCAGTGAGATCGTGCCGTCGTGAACGTTGCACTCGTTGTCCTTGTTATGTCGGTTCTAAAACATCAAATTATTGAAATGGACAATGTGAAACCGCAAACCCGTTGAGGACTTCGCTTTGCAGATTTAGGCACATCATTCTGGATAACCATGTTGTCGTAGGCGCACGTACAAGGTGGTTGATTCTCTTCCAGTCCTCCTGGAATTACTTCACCTGTCGAGTTCGCTCCAATCCCCAGCTGCGTTAACCAGTCTGACATCGAAGCCAATTGCACGAATTTCGATCTGATCGCGGAAAACCAGCGAAAACGTAAACAAACATTCAGCACAGAAAACAAATAGGAGAGGGGAAGGCAGCTGATTAGTCAGCTTCTCGGATCTCGGGTTGAAGCGACGCATGAAAATCAAAAGGTTCGCACGCTCCCGAACCTGTTCTCCCTCTGCTCGTTTCCGGAGGGTCATGTTCTTGCCAACAACTGTTCCCCGTGAGCGGCAGCAGCAAACACAGAATCAGATCGATCGAAATATGCAACGTTTTAGAGGTCAAACTATCCGCCAGGGATCTTACGGGTCAAACACGAACGACTTGAGCGGCGAGAAGACGACGGACGGGTGCGGAACGTTCGTGTTGCTTTGTCGCGTGGGAAAGAAAAACATGAGGACGGTGATTAGTGGTCGGTTCGCTTGTTCTGGGATGATAAGAAAAAGAGTCGAAGAAGTTCGCTCGCTTGCAAGAAGGACGAGGAGGGCGAGGAATAAACGAATAACCGGTTTCGGCCATCTCCTTCAGCTGCTGCTGCCCGATGCAGTATGCCCCAGCTTGAAAAAAGCGACGGGAGAGAAGGCGATGATGACTCAAGCGCGAGCATGACCGCAGGATCGGACGGAGCTCATTGCAGGCATGTGAGTTATTGTAAAAATTCGTCAGCGCCCTGTAAGAACGTCAGTGCCCCTTTTTATTCGAACGTCGTCAATTCATAAGCCGAAAAAGGTATGAATAAATTATGTGTAAACTGATCCAAGAGTAGACTGCACTTTCTGCTGAAAATTTGGCTTGTAAGTCTCCTTCCTATCATCGAACGTCCGTTCTTTTAATTCCGTTGCTCGCCCATTGCTTTATTTACAGTTCAGCTTGCAAAATAAAAGCCTCGCAAGACGGAAATAATTCGGATTCACAAATTAAAGTTGATTTTGTGTCCAGCAAAATATCCAGAGCAAAGGTTCAGAGCAAAATTAAGACGCTAGCCGAATGTGAGACCAATATAAAGACGCTCGTAAGCCCATATGTGCAATTTAAGTGAAGCTATAAAAAGCAAGAGCGGAGATATTAACGGCAGCTTAGGGCGGAAAAAGAACGCCATCGATAGCAGGACACCCTTGTTGGAACTTTAACATCACTGCTTCAACCCGAGAAGACCGATCTAGATGGGTAAAGTATATAAAGAACCAACCTGGACTGGGTTTCAGGAACAGCTGATGACGATGGAGTTAGCGGAGCGCCATAAGAATAGCTGCAGGATGGTGTGTTGTCAGCCAGGATGTATTTATGACGACGGTTCGACAGCGGCGTGGCAATCGACGAAGCAGAAGGATTCATATTCGAAAGTTTCAACGAGCCATCGCGGGAGGACGCAATCCTGCGATGTTGCTCTATTGCACTGAAATCGAGGGCTCCATTGGAGGACGTTCCACTGACGCTCTATTTGATCTCCTGCCACGGGCATTTACAACGACGACAACAATAACAACAACAATCCGATTCACACGCGCGTCTATTCGCGCGCACGACCGCCAACAGGGAATCCTCCTCGTCTCGCTTTAATGGCACGCACATTGCTCGCCAGCCTTTCATTCATTCCTTCATCCGTCTGCGGACAGCCAATATACATGGATGTTCATGTAAAGAGCCATCGAAGTGGGAGATAGATTTGACATTACTCACAGTGGACGCTGTGCCCGGGACAGGGAGGGAGAGACGGACGCACGGCTCGTCCTTCCTCGCTCTTCTATACAAGGGCAGTTAGCGCGCAGAGGATCAATTTATGCTGCGCGCAGGCGCGATATAGGCGAGGTGGCGACAAAGGCTAAAACGGACAAACCGCACAATAAACAAACGTCCTCAGTTAACAGTCCTTGGAGATGACATACATTTATCATTTCGTCGGTGGTAAGTGTCGGGAGATGACAACGCGAAGAGATGAAAAGGAAAAGCCCAGGCGTTGCAAGAGCAGCAGCAAATGCAGTAGCAGAGCCCAGTCGATGGCTGATGGGTCCGACGCACAAAGCGCTTCGCGCCTGGGTCTGTCCGGCATCCAAGTTGAGTTGAGTGGCCTAGCCCGTTTGGCCGGCCTTTCTTTACTCAAATACAAAGTCCTGGGTAAACGACACAACAAGTTGGACGTCGAGGAACTCTATTTCGTCGTTTCCAAACAACTAGGCCACTAAGAAGAGTCGAACGGGAGATCGGGCCGCGTCCCAATACTGTTAAGTCATTAGATTACGTCGACGTAAACTAACTAGAAAGATTTCACTTTTGAAATGGAACGCAAAATGTTAACTACACCGAAGGCAGCAGAAAAGGAGGAACCAGCTATAAACACTGGAAACCGAAACAAAATAACACTAGGACTGAATTGAATTCTTTGTTTTTTTGGAAAAGTATGGTCGAAACTCAACAAATCTGCAAAGTTTTTCAGATCGTCCTGACCGTCCGGATCCGTTTCCAATGATGTCAGACGGAGAGTTGATAGTGCTGTCAGAAATGACATTGAGGCCTTCTTGAGAACGGAAGCAGCCCGGCGAAAGCTGAATCACACTTAAAAGGCGTTATGCATATTTACATTTCTCTGGCTGCCCTACTCCTTTCGACTCAAGCCGTCCCAATCGTTGTGATTGGATAGTCTGTACGCCGCTCCCGAGATCCGACTGAACATGTGAAGTATCAAAGTGATTTTTGAATTGCCGCAGTTCTCTTTCAAAAGGCGGAAGAGTTGATCGGCGCAACTATTTCCAGCTTCAGGATCACCACCAAACAGGCGTATTTTTGTCCCCAACGTATTCTTACCTGGGCCAATCGCTCAAAATCAACTGTACGGATGTCGCAATACTCCTTTTTTGTTCGTTTCATAAAGTCACACTTGATTTACTTTTATCACCTACCGTTGTTTTAACATTTCAGCTTTTTTTCCCGTTTGCAGCTGAAGAGCAAATTACAAACTATATCTTTTCATCAGCGTTTGATTTTCTCTCGTCAATTACTTGCGTCGCGTTCTGATCCGAATGTCTTCAAGTGTCCAATTCTAATGACATCTTGATTTTCAGTATGAGTACCAAGATTTGTGAAGCAGCCGGCTGCGACAACGAAGCCACAAAACTGCGCTGCCCAACCTGTTTGAAGTTGAAGCTCAAGGATGCCTTCTACTGCTCGCAGGTTTGTTCTCTAAAAATATTTCAAATCACGGAATTCGTTGCATTTGTAGACATGCTTCACCAGCAGCTGGCCTACTCATAAGCTGATCCACCTGCTTTCGGAGATGAACCGTGAAAAGGCCAACGAAGAATACAATCCCTGGCCGTATTTCAAGTACTCTGGAACCCTTCGTAAGGGTCGAGTCACCGATCGCCGTCCAGTTCCTGAAGAGATCCCTCGTCCGGACTACGCCCTTCACCCAGAAGGCATCTCACTCGAGGAGAAGAACTCCAAGTTAAGCGGGCAAATCGTTGTTTTGAACGAGGAAGAACAGGAAGCACTGCGTTTGTCGTGCAAGCTGGGTCGTGAAGTCCTTGATGAAGCTGCGAAAGCTTGCGCGCCCGGTGTCACAACGGAAGAGATTGACCGTGTTGTGCACGAAGCTTGTATCGAGCGTGAGTGCTACCCATCTCCACTGGGATATTACAAGTTCCCCAAGAGCTGCTGTACTTCAGTAAATGAAGTTATCTGCCACGGAATCCCTGATATGCGCCCCCTGGAGAACGGGGATTTGTGCAACGGTAAATGATTATTGCCTATCTTCAAACAATTGTTTGGTTACAGTTGATGTCACTGTTTACCATCGAGGTTTCCACGGTGACTTGAACGAAACTTTCTTGGTCGGTGATAAGGTCGATGAACAATCACGCAAACTGGTGCAGACCACTTACGAGTGCCTGAGCGAAGCCATTAAGATTGGTAGGTGAATTATTTCATTCAGTTATTGTGCATTCATCTTTTAGTGAAACCTGGAACGAAGTTCCGCGAAATTGGTGAGGTTATCCAAAAGATCGCTCACGCCAAAGGCTACTCTGTCGTTCGCAGTTACTGCGGTCACGGAATTCACCGCCTCTTCCACACTGCTCCGAATGTGCCTCACTATGCTAGTATGTTTCTTTCTTTATTCACTGCTGGTTTAAAATACTGTAACCTTGACGAACTATGGTATTAAGTGTCGTGGCTGGAACTTGGTGCTTGGCAAGCCCTGTCATGGCTCGGCATAGGTATCTCCTTATGACGATTATACTTCTTTTTACATTTGCATCGTTTCAGAGAACAAAGCGATGGGTGTGATGAAAGCTGGTAACGCTTTTACCATTGAGCCCATGATCAATATGGGAACTCACCTTGATGATCACTGGCCCGACGACTGGACTGCTGTCACCGTAAGCCATTAGTTTGATGGAAATGTCGAAAATATTATTTTGCAGAGGGACGGAAAGCGTTCAGCTCAATTCGAACAAACCCTTCTCGTCACTGATACCGGATGCGAAATTTTGACCCAGCGCAAGGGTGGCAACCCTTGGTTCATGGACCAAATTGTTCAGCACTACAGCTAAACATTCAAATGATGTACTTCTTGTTGTTGATTTAAATAATACTTTTGAGATAAATAACCGAATAAATTTATTTAATTGGCGTCAAGTAATTTCGACGTGCGGTACGGTACGTGTATTTCGGCTGTCTGATTTAGTGACCAGGGCAGCATTCAATACCTACAACTGGCTTGAACGCTGAAAATACCAAAAAATGTTGAACACTTTAAAGCCATGTAGTTACGAACCTATAACAATTTATTTTGAATCAAAAAATTAACAATCAATATCCTAAATCCTTCGAATTAAGCAAGCTGACTCTTTGCGGTCATGTTTGCAAACAGAACAGCAGACGACAATCTTGACGTAAGTTCAAGATGTTCGATGTCGTGGGACCATTCCACATTTCCCCAGATCTGCGTTTGGAAGATCTGCTCAAGGCGTGCCAATTCTGCCGCATGGGGCGCTTCGATTGAGTGCGAGGCAGTGGCAAGCGTTATCAGCACACTCTTCACGGCTTCCACTGCATACTGTAGAGCGATCAGCGACCAGAAGGGTTGCGACATCAGATACCCCTTCAAATTCGCAAGCGATTTCTCGGTAATATGCGGTGCTGAAAACAGAAACGGGAATTACAAGAAAATCAATAAAGCAAATCATACGTTCAATGATGCTGTTTGTGGGCTCAACGTCCATGTTGAATTCGTTGTTCGCCCACTCGATAACGGGAGTCCATTTGCGGTTTTGGAGTTCCACAAGGTTCTGTGGCTGGTCAGCAAACGTCAGGATCGTGTCAGTTTCCAAGTATTCGATGATACCATTGACGATCGTTTCCCTAATTTCAATTATGAAAAATCGAATGACGAAGAAAGGTTTAACTTACTTATCAAGATGGAACGGATTATCCAAGGCTGTAAAAGCCAAACCGGTCAGGCGCATGTGAGTGCGGTCGATGACGTCTTTTTGCGCGTTCCATTCCTGCGCAATAGCTACTGCGAGAGGTTCGGATTCTACCTGCAATAATAAAACAAGCTCAGATTTCCACTAGCAGATATAATCATCACACAAGGAAAGTCAGGTGATGCTAAGGAATAGCCTAGCGCCAAAGTAAACAATGTTCGATTGCGTCCGATCGAGAGAACGTGTATAACGGGAAACCGACGAGTGCAGGCAGTTGGAAAGACTGCGATATCACACAACGACCAACGCTACCCATAAGGGGAGTTAGTCATAGTCGCAGATGGCATCACATATCACACCACCGGTTGGAGAGAGGGAAACTACACATTTAAAGCACGCTCCGCTTGCAGTCCGTTCTTATATTCCGTTCCTCCCTCCCAGCGTTTATTAAATTTATGTTAATTTCAGCTGATCAGCATTTCAGCGGCTATTTTGGCCTGCACTGTGAGCGCTATGCAACACATGCGCTTAAACATCCACGACATTAGCTTATATGGAATAGGAATAATCGCATTCTGCATGGTAAATTCAATAATTTAACATAACTATAAGCTTTCTTTTCAGCTCATATTCCTTCTTTACCTGACGTGCAAATATATGGATCGAAAAATTGAAGGATATTCAGCTGCACCAAGCAGAGCAGCAAGCTGCCACGAAATCCATGACAAATCAAGCGCTCTTCACATTGAAATGAACGAAGTAACGTTTCCCGCGAACCCCTGCGACCCAATCTACGAAAAGGAACCTTTTATTCTCACCCCTGTTAGCTAGTAGGTCTAAACAGCCTTTAGTTTCTAACCAGCTCGTTTCAGATGTCCCGCGATGGTCTAAAGTCAAAGCTCCTCTAAGTCTAAAGGCTACAAAGTGAACGGGTGCCCCTGACAAAATGAACGTTTTTGTACATACGAAGTAATATGCGAATATTTAACATTATAATAAAAAAACTTACCGATAAAATTTTTCCCGCAGACGTTTTCAGCTTGCGGCCATCCAGAAGAATCTGGTACAGTGGACTCTCCGAAGATACAGAATCCAGCGCCACGCTAGCTTCTTTGTAAAATTTGCCAGGCTTCACAAGGGCTGAAGCAGATGTAAATCGTCTGCTTAGGAGGCTGAGCATTGTTATCTGAAAGTCAATGAATTACTCGTGAACATCTTTGAGTAAAATGTTATTGGCACGGCAAACGCACAAAAAGATACAATAGAAGCAACCCAATAAAAGAGGCCTAAAACGTATCTTCAAGCCGTTGTTGCCAAGACACCAAACATGAAGAAACGGGACTATGAGTAAACATGTTTCAAGATTCAAAGCTCAATGTGAGGCTTGACAGATACCGACGTCAGCAGTCAAACCCCAAATCGAAGGACAGCCCACAGATCAGAAGTTTGTAAATAAAAAACACGCCAGAGGCTCCCTTTATTTTCAGGGTAAACACGACCCGATAGGCAAAGCTTCGCATCGTCCAAAAATCACAAAGAAGCCGTGAGCACGACCAACCCGGCTTCAGTAAACTCCAAACCGAAAGCGAAAATCACCAAATTGAATTTTTTTCATGTAAGGACGATCGTGTGATATTTCCTAACGCGCTTGAAGGAGATGCAATTTCTCTTTGATTCGGAGTCTTCGGCTTCTGTTGGGGATTTCGCCTTCAATGGTTTTCCGTGTTTTCGTTTACCTTCCGTGATTTCGAGTGCTCTTTGAATCCCTGAATGAAAAATTGAATGAAATGAATGAATGATGAAATGATGAATGAAAAATTACTAATGAATTTTTTAATTCAGATGAGTCGACCAGGTGCATGGGGACGAGTTTGGAGTCTCCTAACCAAGTCCTTCAATAAAAGCGCCATCCCGAAAAAATATATTGCCGAAGATACGTCCGGGAACAAATTTTACGAATTTCAGAAGACAAGAAGCAATATCACAAGGTAGATACGTTCCATCATTTGTTTTTTATTTTTTTGGTTTAGAGGATACGACCCACCAGCATCAGGCGAAGTTGAGAAACCTAGCATAGAATGGGAAGCATGGCTCAAGGGAACTCGTCGTTTCCCTCCTTCAGATCAAGAAATTCTTATGAATCGGCAACGTCAGCAAGTGAGTTTATTTGAATTGTTTGAATATGAAAGAGTGGCAAATTTATTTGGATTGCTAGTAAGAAGTAGGGTTCGATCGGTTAGATCGTTCTGTTGGTGGTTTTTATTTGTTTGAATTGTGATAGCAGCTAGCATCAATTTCTTGTTATGTACCAACTCCACATCCTTTTAGGCTCAAGCTTTGCAAGATACAGTAACTGAGAAGAGAGCTCCACGCATCGATACAACCGGCAAAGGCTTCGCCGACATTGATCGACCAAAGCACTATCCTCAATACGATGATCTGGAAACGACGCCAGGATGGAAGAAAAAAGACGAGGAAAAATAGAATGAAATGTATTTGTGATTGATTTACTGGCAGGTGGTCAGCTTTAGGTGAAAGTTCGAAATGAATGTTTGAACGCGGTACGTGATTTGACTTCTTCTCTCTGGGTTCTGTTCCTCCCAAACGTTAGTGTAATAGCGAGTGATTACGTGCAAAAATGTATGAGAGCACAAAGAGAGTGTTCTGTGGTAAGATCGCGCCATCGCTCGCCCGTTGCGTGTGTCTTCACCGTGTTTTTTCAGTCCGCTGATCAGTAACGCGAACGATGCCTGGTCTTCACAAGGTGCTTAACGGAATCATCCGATTTCGGCAAACTGTCCGTTCCGACCTCGTGAAGCAGTTTGAGCGGGTCCGTGACAATCCGAATCCCACCGCTGTGTTCTTCACTTGCATGGATTCAAGGCAGGTGCACCATGAGATGTAGAAAAAGCTAATCAAAGTGATTTTCAGAATGCTTCCAGCGAGATTCACCCAGTCGCAAGTCGGGGATATGTTTGTTGTGCGTAATTCCGGAAACATGGTTCCACATGCCCAGAACTATGGAATGTCGGGCTTTGAGGTTTCGGTAACTACGGAGCCAGCGGCATTGGAGCTTGCTGTGAAGCGTGGAGGTATCAAGCACGTCATAGTCTGTGGCCACGCCGACTGCAAGGCCATCAACACCTTGTACAATCTTCACCAATGCCCGAAGCATTTCGATCCTGCCAGTCCTATGGATCACTGGCTGCGAAGGCACGGATTTACAAGTGTCCAGAAGTTGGAAAACCGTCTGAAATCGGAGCCGGAAAAGCCACTCGTGTTTCTTTCCGATTTTCCATATTTTAAGTAAGTTTTTCGAAACTTATTGTTAAAGCTGATGACGGAGTGGTCGATGAACGCTTCGGTAGCCGCTTCAATACGCTATAAATAAATCTGTTCTGTTTAGATTCGAGGCCGTAATCGATCCGAAGAACGAGTTCAACACCGAGGATAAACTGTCCCAGATCAACACATTACAACAGTTGGAGAATATAGCTTCGCATGGCTTTCTCCGGGAATTTTTAGAATCGGGCAGTGTTAACCTTCATGCGATGTGGTTTGATATTTACACTGGAAATATGTTTATGTTTTCCAAACCACGCAAGATGTTTATTCTCGTCGATGAAGAGAGCGTGGACGGACTCATTCAAGAAGTCGATCCGGAAGCTGTCAGATCGGCCAGTACTGCGTGATTTAGAATAGTGTAAATAGCCTTCTGCATCCTGTAAATAATTGTTGTTATGTTGATAGACTGAAGTCTTCGGTGTGCCACGCGTGATTTTATAAAAGTGTCATCTGTTGGTCAAATATTGAAATGCGTTCCTCCAGGTCGTAATCCGCCTCTAACTTTGCGTTCGCAAAAAGGAAATGATTGCTAAAACATATCCATTGAACTTGTTCTGATGATTTAGTTTTTTTGCAACAATCTGATTCTAGTCTCTTCCTAAATGTAAAAAAAATAAAACGAATTTTCTCCGCGTTTTGTTTCAGTAATTTGATCTTTTGATTTTCATCTTTTTCGCCGCTCCTCACCGAATAAAGCCCAGAGACTCCCACACTTTCAATCAGGAAAGTATTCGACATTCGTCTTTGTGGCGTTTACGAAATCCGGTCACACTCTTCCTCCGCGACCCGTCGCCGTTGTCTATCGTCGTGTCCCCATCTCGTCGTTGCATTGAGGCGAATTGTGGTCTCACCATGAGCGCCCTGCATTTGCTTACGGAATCTCTTGGCAGATTCGCGGCGGTTGCTGCCAAACGAGCGCGATTGCAACGCACCGCCACACGATGAGCACACACCGGCGGCACTGGCGGAAATTGTCGTTGTTTGGTCGTGTTGTACCCTTCCTATTTATCAGCAGTCGAGTCGCGTGGCGCGATTGTACTTGCGTTGTATCATTCATTGTATTACCCCCAGTGACTTCAGATGGCTGACTCATTGCTGAATCTCTCAGGGACTACAACGGACCACACTCCGCCACACGATGTGGTTTCCAGCCTTCTTGGAGTCAACGAGACGTTAAGGTAACATGAGTGTGTTAGTATAGTGATGTGTATCAACACTATTGTTATGTTGATAGACTGAATGATGACTGTCGTCCTGAAAGGGCTAGCTAATAGTCAATTTTCATACGACTTTTTTTAGTGAACCCGAGAACAACTCAACGGCCACAACTATCCTGACTACTGTTACAAGTACAGTCAACGCAACAGTGTCTTCGACGCAAGCTTCAACCGCTTCAAGTACGGTCTTAAGCGCTGCTAAGGACTTCTCTGCCACTGCCCCATTGGATCCGCAAGACCGGAGCAGCCCCTTTGGTTTGATCTTCATCTCCACAATTCTCTTCATTGTCGCGGCACTCCTTATTGGAAAGATTGTCTATAGTTACCGATGGAAAAGGTATTTTTCAGAGACTATGTCCTAAAACGGAACGAATGTTTAGAAAAACTCAGATGCTGGGATCTGCACGTTGGCTCCCCACAAACGGTTCGAACGTAAATGTGGGAACACGCCGCGGAGGTGGGGGCGCTGTTTACAGTGCTATGCCTGTAAACATGATGGAAACACCTCGGCCGGAATCGAGGCTTGACTGGGAGCGCCAGTTCTTTGAAGACGACGTCCTCAACGCTGGTAACAATGAAGATCAGTCGGTATGTTACTAAGATTGAGACAACATTTTTACTGTTTTAGAACCAGTCTGGCGTTACACTAAAGTTCTAATTGCAAAATAACATTGGTAACTTTTGGTGTTGTGATTAGTTGTTGTGACGTGTTTGCGCCTTAACGCAGTAAGCATGACTTTTGTTTGACAATAGCGCTCAATATTAGAAGAATGCTTTTTTTATACTTTTTGCTGTGCATATAGTCGCGGAAAGGAACACAGTCGATAGGTGGGTATGTTCCTAAAGATAACTTTTGGAAGCTTCAATTGAGTTTGGTCTATTTTTATCCTCTATGTGGCTCGGCTTCGCATCCTCGTGTAATTTTATCTTGAGCAACTCAAATTTTTCAGGCTACTCCTTCTCGGCTTCAGCTTGCTTTCCGTTAATCGCACTCTCCTGGAAATCGGTATTTCTATGCAGTCAAGACGCGTGTATATCTCCACATCCTTCTCAGTCGGGATTTTCCCTTTGTTGTAATTTTTCGCTGTACATATTTGTACAACCTTCCCCTGATTAACTATGTGATTCGGTGAATCCTATTGCATTTTACATGCTGTTGCCTCATAAACTTATTCTCTTCATTTTCGGCGACATCCATGTGCGCTTCAGAATGATGGCTCCATGGCATCTACACATATATACTTGTATATTTCACTTTTAATATTACCCAGTACGATGTAATTTCGTTTTATCACAATTAACAAATTTTCATTAAGCTGAGGAAAAGAAGAAGGAGACTAGGCACTGATTAGAGTTAGATAATTTATGTATATATCACACGGAGTTGAGTCCTGCGCACAAAGCGGTGTGCCACCTGAATAAATTGTAGGGTTAGAAAATTTTGGCGGTAATGTCGATTTCTTACTTTTCCGCCGACCGAGCGGTTACCCGGAACACCACAACTTCATCTTTGCGGTCAGTTTTCACTTGATTGTGATGCCGCAGTTCGAACTGTTTCCCCCCTTCGTCGTCGCATTCGATCGTAGACATTTCATATCCGAAGATGAAATGTCTTTCGACGGGTTCATCGTCCAGCTCGGCCTCGAAAAACTGAAGCACCATTCCATCGAGCAACCGACCCCATCGCTGCACCTCACAACCTTTACGGCTTCGGAGAAACACCTTTCCGAATACCAGGATGTTACCAGTGTTCGCGGAGCTTGTACGCGGCTGGATATTGCTCTTGGACAGACTTTCATTGTCAGGAGGCACAAAAAGAGTCTTCAGAGGTATGAGTTTGTGCGACATTGATATGCGAATCTGGAAGAGTATGTTGTCGAACACTAAAAAGCTACGATGAACCCCTTCCTTACCTGTGACTCCTGGCTCTTCACATCGTCTGGCGCGTGTGAAATGGAGAGAACGTCGCCAGTGGCCGTTAGGAACTTTACCATTTCCGGTGGAAACAAAGTTCCAGCTTTGTCTGCAAAGAGAGACGGCGGAATAATTGAAAACTGGCGCTTCCTACTCACATGATGCCCAGATTTCACGATAGCACTGAGGACACACTTTCAAGCTTTCGAATCGACGTTTTCGCACTGGCGCGTAACCCATGCAACTGCGGCAGATCAACTAAACTCCATAATATCGTCAGGAAGTAACCAATCATCAAAATTACCCATCCGCACTGGCGGCAGTGGTGTTTCCGTTTCACAATCGTGAATCGGGTGTCGCAACCGGCCATGAGACACTTGGTGGCCTTATAATCGGGGATCCAAACCGCATCGTACTTTTCGTTCACGGAAACTCGATCTGCAACATCCTCGTTCAGAGTCATTATAACTGGTATATTTCTAACTTGTAACTTGGGCAGCCGTTGAACCTGCGGGAGGTACGATGTCTTTGATTTCGACTAGCGAAGATTCTGCTTGACTGACGTCTGTGGCTGCTTCAGTATTAACCTGGGATGAAGCAGCCGACTTTGAACTGTCGAACTGAAATGGAACAACCATTTGAACCCCAAAGAGAAAATGAACGAATACTAGGCTAAAGAAGACTACAAAAAGCTACAAAAACAGTTTGCCACTCGAGAAATCACTCGCTACCGTATACAAAAATTTAATCACAAGTTTCAATGCACCCACTCACACTACTAAAAACCATAAAACTCTAAAAAGAAAGCCGCTGTTCAAAACCTTTCTGCTCACAAAGACCCACCCACCTGATCGCTAATGATTGACTGGCGGTGACGTTTGAGATTCTTCATATTGTGACGCGCGGCTGATAGCCGAGCCACCCAGATATCACGATCGTGTTTTGACTTGGCGGTGAAGGCACTGGACTTCGTAGGACTAATCACGACGAACTCGGTCTCGTAGTCTTCGTGGTCCTCAATGCGAACGCGGACGCGCTCCATTGGTAAGATGTACATTTTAGAGGGGTCAAAAGTGTCGGAGCCGATCGAGTATCGACAGATGAGGAGTGTATCGGAGAACTTAACGTAAAAATTCCGGGTAATTCATATTTACTGGGTTCTTACCAAGATGAGATAACGTGCTTGTAAGTCGCGTCTTGTCTGCTTCCGCAGTTCGCCTTGGTGGACTAGTTTTCGGCCCGCTTTGAACACATCGAAAGCGCCTTGTAGACGGCGGTGAAGGTCCAGAAGCTTCTGCTCGGCATCTGCGTCGGCCAGGTAGTTATTCACGGTGTTCGAAACGTCGCTTAATTTGGCAATCGCTTCTGAAAGATTTGAATTCCACTTGTAACCCCATGAAGCAATCTTACTGTCCGCTTCAGCTGTCTCAGCGTAACCAGGCTTCAGGTAACTTCTATACCTTTCCATCATCAACTTGTAGCGAACGACGTTCTGGTGCACAGCATCCAGATGCTGGACGATTGGGATCGCATGCCCGCCGCTTTGAGATGGGAACAAAGTGTCCGCGTCCCCTCTGCTTTGAAGCTGCTTTTCAAACTGTTGAGTGGCCATTGCAAGGTCCTTGTTCTCCTGGAGCGCCTGTTGGAGTCTGTCAGCGATTGACCGTTTCTCCTTCAAGAACGAGCTGCACACTTTCAAGTAATCTGCATGGCGAAAAAGAACTTCGGCGAAATCGGGTTTTTCCGAGTTCCAGCTGCTGTACTTCTGCTCGATTTGCTCTTGGAGCATCCGATGTACCGGGAGTATTTGGAGAAAATGCTTCTGGATCTCGTAGACAACGTGTTGTTGTCCGTCTTCGGTTTCCAAAAGATCGTCCTTTCCTAGCCGCTTGCCGTAGAGAACAACATATTTCGGATAGTTCTAAAGATACGGTATAGTAAAATACCCAGCATTTCCCCTCACCTCACTAATATTGGAGAGGAGGTTTACATAAGTATTCTGGACAGTTCGGAATTCCCTGACGTTGATGTGAAGGTCCTTGAGCCGTTTGTCCTCTTTCGGGTCGCCGGTGTTGTACTGGATCGAGGAGATGCTGTCGCGATCCACGGCGATGCTGGTACTCGAAGTGCTGGAATTACTTTCAACACTGCTAGTGCTGAAAAACGCATACGTGCAAAAATCCACAGCCCGTGCTCAATTTGGGTTCAAATCCTCTTGAACGGCAAGTTCGAAGATTCGATTGAACCGTGAAAATGTACTTACTTTAGATGAGAATTTGGTTTTGGACGCAACAAAACTGGACTGGTTCGCGATTCAGTTGGTGACCGAATTTCCGGAACTTGCAAACTGTTTCGCCGTTTAGCAGCCGCCTTCACGTCGCTTAAAGGAAGAAATGAGACAAAAAACAGAAATGTCTTACGAATTATTCGTGTTGTGACTGTTTCCGGTGGTCTGGCGTTTTTTAAGCTCGCTGACGACTTGAAGGTGGACGTCGCTATCCGTATAAAGCGATGAGGCGCGTTTCGGTATTTGTGGCGAGTCTACGTCTCTGTCCATCTCCTCGTCGCTGGAGGTTTCGTCGCCAGTGACTTCGTCGTCGGTAGAGGAGGGACACTGGTCCTCTGTAATCGTGGTTCCGTAAGATCACTTACTAATTTCTCCTTTTTACAAACCATCAATGCGTACTCCGGTGAGTTCATCGCTCTGCTTCGATAACCTGGGTGACGGCGGACGAACAGCTCCGATTGGGATGCCTGTTTTTTCTAAGTGAGCTGCGAGCTGTCTAACAGTACCAGCCAAACTAGGTTTTGGACTAAGTATCGCCGGAGAGATCTTCAAAGGTTTTGGAGCAATCGGAGGGGGTCGTTCTCGGTGTGGACGAGGAGGAACAGGCGGCGGTGGACGACCCGGAGGTATTCGGGCTGTTGCAGAGCCATTTGATGGGTTCGTCGGCACCTCCGTTAGGGAATTGGCGCGCGTCTGATCGAACTTCGCTTTCAGCTCCTTGAAGGATTCCACACGGTCAACGGCATCACCATTGCAGGACATTGGTGGAAAACATCCGCTTTTCGGATCCGACTGGCTTGAAAAAATACTCGATCCTTTGGAGTGCGCGTTCTTCTGAAATAACGAAGATCGGATGAGCAAACGATCTGACCCATAATCAGAAATCAGAAAATAGGCAAAAAAGGGAAACGATTTGTAAACGCGGGAACCCGCAGTTCCAAGTAAAGGGAGAAACCGTCGCCCGTAACTCGACTGATAATAGCTTCTCTTGTTGGGGAGACCACGCCGGTCGGCTTGTCGACGGTGGATGCTGCCTGAGCGTGCTAGAGTGAGCGATGCGTGACTCCCTCCAGCAGCTGGCACTGTACCAACAAAGTACCAGTTCACAACATACTCTCGCTCTGGACTTGCCCGATTCTGCTCGCGTCAAGAGTCTTATTAAACAATCCGGCAATACGCAAGAAGCAACGACACGTTAGAAGGGCGCCAAAGCAAGGCGCAAAAACTTCTCCCCGTCGCACTCTTTGAGGAAGGGGAGATCGCGTCGAGTACCCGCTTCGTTATTCCCAACTTTTCCTGTCGGGCACATCACCAAACGAAAGCGAGCGGGCGAACGAGAGGTTGAAATTCACTGTCGCGCCGTGGCCGTCTCGCTGCAGGTAGCGACATCGCTGGTGTTCGTCGGTGCGATGAATCACCAAATGACTAAAAGCCGCCTTCTGTATGTGTGATCGATCGTCGACTCCCAAACCGCACTTCCTGCAAAACAATGACATCCCGTTATTAAACGCAATGTATTTATTTGATTAGATCACCTAAAGCGCAGTCTGGGCAGCCTCCCTCAGATTTCCCTGCTCTCTCGACCGCTGCTGCCGAATCAAATACGCTCTGGTCGGGCGCTGATAAACCCGACAGAAATTTTGAAACTCCAATCGCGATCCCGCGCCCGTGTTTTCGCTCGTTATCAAGTTTCACCGATTCGTGTCGCCATCGCCATATTTTCGATTCTTGTGCTGTTTCCGGCTGCTCAGTCGTTGTTCGTGCGTAGTGCGTGTGTGATGAGTCACGGACGTATCCTGCGCACCCTGTCGAAAAATTTGTTTGTGTGTGCGTGTGTCTGGTCGTTCGGTTGGTGCGTGAGCCCTGGGCCAACATCACAGCAGCAGAACGAAGCCACAATGAAAATGCCACGCCGGTGCGTCGACGTCGTTCTGGTCGTTGCGACTTGGTCGTCCTCGTCGCCCCGTGTTGTCGTCCACTATCGGCGTCATTGCCGTTGGGGTCGATGTTCTTTTTTTGCGAGGAGCTAGTGCCCAGAGAGGAGGCACACGAAAAGATGAAATCATTTGGTCCTCTCCTCCATCCTCACGCGCCCAGGCAGCAACTATTATATACCGACCGCCGTGGTGGTCGCCGGAGCACGTCATCGATGTGATGGTGGCGGTGATGCGTTCTTCGTTTCTTTTCCTTCACCTTCTTGTTCTTCGTTCGCCTTCTTGGTTTTCGTCTTCTTCTTCTTGAATCGATCGTCGTCATACGATTTAGTGGCGCTTGCTTAAATTATTTTATTCGCCGTGTGCGTCTTTGCCTTGTTTTTGATTGTTTTTCGTCGTGTTCCCTCGGGCAACTCTTCTTCAAGACGTCTTTTGTCGCATGCATTGCGCCACCGCCGCGACTGTCGACCGACTCGAGTGCGCGCCGCCGTCTCTTGCCGGCTGCCGCTCAGCTGGTTCGCCTACCGGAGGCGGCATCGTGAAAAGAGCAAGCTGGTGATGAATGCTTGTTATGTGATTCATAGATACTATTCCGACCGTTCGTACGCATTCAGAGATCGGTTTATGACTGATGGGCATATTTGGTAACAGTGGAGGCAGTTCCCTGAAGCCTGTCCCACTTCCGAGTGAGAAGAAGGAGAAAGGAAGTTCCGGCTCCGGAGGCCCCGACTCTTCGAAAGACGCCAAGGGTTCCGTCGTGAAGCTCTCCAAAAAGAGCTACACGATCGAGAAGAAGATTGCGGAAGGTTGGTTCTCAGCACCCATTTAAAATCCGATCTCGTTCTTCGTTATGGGCCGCGCGCTTAACGAGTTCATTAGGAAACGCAATATCCTTTTGATATCTTCTCGCCCATGAAGCTGAAAATCTGCTAATTATTTGCTTTCGTTGACCATTAAGCATTTCGGACAATTTATGACGTGATTGCCAACTCGTTATGCTCTGAACTATGAACTGGAAACCCTGGAGTAGCTTTTGTGCCCGGTCCGGAAATTAATCTTAGTAGGTCTGTAGCAGATGACATCATGCGCTCGCTATAATTTATCGTCGGCAGAATTTATGATCTTAATTATTGTTTTTACAGGTGGATTCGCGATCGTCTACCTTGTCAGCGACAAGCAGAACCGCTACTATGCTCTCAAACGTCAACTCATCCGAGATGACCACCGCTCGTTGGACGCTTGTCGGCGCGAATCTCAGATTCTTGTGAGTTATAAAATTTTTTAAGCCTGTATAATTTGATTTTTGTTTTGTAGAAGGATATGGTCAACCACAAGAATATCGTGACCTACTTGGACCACTCGCTCTCACCGAACAAGGCCGGAGTCCACGACTACTTGCTGCTAACGACCTATTACAAAAGTAAACCCGAATCAGCTGATTATGAATGACCAATCGATCTGTTTGTTACTTCAGATAACGTGCTTCAGATGATGAACAGTCGGCTCGCCGCCAACAAAAGCTTATCAGTACACGAGGTGTTGGCCATTTTTTGCGATATGTGCGAAGCGGTGGCTGGATTACATCATCATCGTACGGGACCAATTATTCACCGCGACTTGAAGGTGATTAGGAGAAAACGAAACGGAAATTCGTAAACAAATTAGTAATGCTTTAGGTGGAGAACGTTCTAATCGACGAGCGCACAGGGAGCGAAAAGCCTGTCTACGTGCTTTGTGACTTCGGAAGTGCAACGACCAAGGTGAGGGACGGGCAAAATAAATTGTCTGTGCTGTAGGTTTCGTAAACGCTACCTTTAGCGCTGTTTCGAGTTGATTGAAAATCGTTGTGATATCTTAACTGATGACTTTTGACTACGTTATGTCTACGACTTTTCATTTCAGATCCTCTCAACAGACAACTTTTCGCTGTCTTTTATCGAAGAGGAGATCCAGAAGTACACAACTCTCAGTTATCGAGCGCCAGAAATGATTGATCTCTATAGTAACATCCCCATCGGTAATTTACGTTTGCCATTTCACAATTCAACCTTTATTACAGGTGTAAAAAGCGACATCTGGGCTCTAGGAGTCATGCTGTACAAACTTTGCTACTTCACCCTTCCTTTTGGAGAATCGGCGCTCGCGATTCAGAACGGTTCATTTTCCTTTCCAGCTGATTCACGGATTCCAGACTCGGTTAAAGCACTTATAAGTGAGTTAGGAAATTGCGGTGCTTTTGTAACTCTGAGCTGTTTCAGCTTCGTTGCTGACCTTTGACGTTGATGAAAGACCAGACATTTACCAAGCGGCGTCACTTGCCTTCGACATTGCTAAACGGCGTTGTCCGGTGCTTAATCAAGATGTGAGTTGAATATTGAAGTTGAACCTGAGGATGTGGAAAAAACTCGAAAGGATCTCGAAAACGAGCAGTTTCATGATTAAGTGGGTACTCCTAGAAAGAGGATAAGGGTCCTTGAAACATGAAGAGCGATTTAGCTTTGGAATCTTATGACTTCGTTTGAGCTTTAAGGGTTGGAATAACTGAACTAACGAAAGTTTATGTTGTTGTTTTTAGGATTCGCGACGAATGTCTGTGACCGAGAGCTACGAGAACTTCGTGAAAAAGTTTCCCAAGTCCCCAGAATCTGCTAGGAACGATTCCCAGACTCGAATGATGGTTTCGAAGTCCGGTACATTCAAGCAAGAGAATGGAGTGGAGGACGAAACCGACGGAAGCGCTGTCATTGTAAATACTAACGCGGAGAAGACGACGCTCGCCGCTTCGAACTCGACTTCAGTTAATCCTCGGCTGAGGCCAAAACCGTCAGCAAGTGTCCCACGGGTTCCCGCTGTACTGAATCCTATAGTAGTGGTACGGAACAAATTAAAACCAACCATGGTAATGTATTAGTTTTAGGATTCCGCGTGTGCTCGAAAAAGTCCGTGCCCAGACTTTTCTGGGAACATGCTCCCACCGACATCTGAACCTTTGGAACCCACGCCAGCGTCTGCCCATTACAACTCTTCTTTCAACGCTTTCGATGGGTCTCAGCCATACTCTGATGGTGAGAAAACCGATTCTCAGCACGTTAGTGTAAATCCCAATCGATTAGATGCCGGATTTCCCGCCCGTTCAAAAAGTGCCGGGGGCACAGATCAGCCGCTGAAGACTAGTGCATTCAAGTGAGACATTGGTTTCGTAAATAATTTTGCGAATGTTTTATTACAGACCTTACAGTATATCCAAACTTTCCAGCGACAGTCGCTCGCTGAATGACACTGCGAAAGTAAGCGACGGTATCTAAAAGGAACTTCTTTATGTGGTCGTTTTTAGCCCATCCCTGCCGAGATTGTGTCAGAACCGGGAAATCCATTCTTGGATGCGCCATTTGGATCATCGAATACAATGGTTATGTCAGGACCTCCGGTTATGGATGATCACGCTTTTGGTGAGCGATTTGACGAGATTCGCAGGATCGACCGACGTTACACAATTGGTTAGATTGCTTCTCGAGATTGCTATTCACTTGCAAACGTTCCTTTTCAGCAACTGCGAAATACTCGGCACCGAACGCTTCTACAGTGGACCCGATCGATGACTGCACCCTGAGGCTGATTGAAACGGATCCGTTCGGCTGTGCGCCCATATCTCCATACCAGATGCACAGTTCCGTCCGGGGCAGCGAGGAATCGAACGTCCCAGAGTCCTCCTAGGTATATCGCTCTCCTCCTCGTCGATCATCCTTCTCCTTCGTCACTTCACTAGTTCTCCTCCTAGGCAAACTTCGCTTCGTGTCTTTCACTTGCTCCTTCCAACACGCTTTTCACGCATCGTTGTACAACTACTGGTCAAGCCATCTCTGCATATTCCGTTCCCCTTCCCCCTCTATCTATCCGTCTATCGGTTCTCCGTTCGCTTTTAATTCGACTAAGCAGGTTCATTCACTCATTGGCTGCCTTTTCTCCCTTTTGTCTATGCAGATTGTATTTGCACTTTGTTTTGTTTTCCCTGGATTTTGTTGCAACTTTGTGTTGCGCACGTCGTCGCGAGTTCCGTTTGAAACGGATTTATTTTTGTGAAAGTTGAGAATTTTTATGAAGAAGGACTTAGAATCGTTGATATTGTAACGTGTATTGATTCGTTGTGATAGAGACCGAGAGTAATGTAACAGCTCCAGCGAGTTCTTTTCATACTAATCAAAATGAGTGCATATTGAGAATAAAATTAAGAAATAAACGCGTAGTTTGGCTCTAGCACAGTACTGGGCGACTGGAGAGAAGTAGGTCAAAAGGGAGAGGATTCGTTGTTCCCTCTGTTTCAGTTGGGAAGAAACAAAAGTTTCTAGGTCTTTTTTATTGTTGTTTTCATTAGGGTGGATCTGATATTTTCTCGTAATGGCCATCAACCCAAATCCCCTATATTTGGTAAATCCATCTTACCGGCAGATGAGTCGATGATTAGACTGTTAACCTATAAAGAACAAAGTTCGATCGGTAAATAAATGAAACAGCAAATCTGCAGCGTCAACATGAATTCCCGGGAAACGTGTCCCCAAGCGTGACCATCGCAGCGAAAACACTACTTTTCTGCGGGCAACTCAATTGCCATAATTCGAATTGACGCCAAGTTTCATTCTTCATTTCGATTTCGTTTCGATGAACCCTAAGGGCATCGGGGAGAGCGCTGACCACACGCCGGCTCTCCCGCTGGACGCTCAAATGACCCAGATTGCGAATAATGGACGCGTGGTGGGCATGTAATGTTTTGATTAGTTGCGATTGCTCAAGACGCTGAGTGTCAGCGCTGCTCCGCGCCGATGAAGTCTCGCCGCTTTTTTGTGAGTTCAACCCGAACGCCCGGTTCCTAAGTTGATCTTTGTTCTGTTTCAGTTCGTGGCCGTGCTGCTTGTCGCTGGGTTTCTGAGTGTCAGCTACCTGGCCGGCTTCGAGAGGGAAGTTCCAAGGAAACCGCAATTGCAATTTGAACATCATCTGCTGCCGATAACCGAAAACTCATGTCGGTTTCCGATTGTGGAACCTCACGAGGAGAACATCAAGGAATTTGTGAACTTATACAAGTGAGCATCAAACGTCGTTCATTGCATCAATCGTATATTTAGGTCTGTCCGCTGTGGCACCAAAATGCCGAACTTGGCTTCGGTAGACGAAAACAATGTGCTAACGATACATTATGAGATGGAACCGTGGAAGCAGTCGCGGACGCCCCCTTTCAGGTTGGTTCCTATAACCACGATGTGCTTTCGCACATCAGATTTGTAATCTAAACGTAAGGAGACGCGATTTATATGCTTGAGATGCCCTTTTTTTACCAACAACAGCTTCATAAAATCTGTTATGATAATGTTTTTGAAGTGTTGTATATATGGTTTCAACGGAACCCCTCAGAGCCAAATCAAGCCCATGTTCAAACGTCTTAGTCAAGGCTTATGAATGTTTCATCTGTACTCGACTTTTTCCATGCCGATGATCCTGCAAACCCAATAGGGCGCTTCTCCCAAATGCAAATTTCTTCTCCAGGATTCTAATAATATCTCTCTGATCGATGTTCCCGCGTGAAGATGCTGCTTTCAGATGTGAATACCGAGCTTTAAGCGGCGGATTGTACCCGAATGTGACTATGTATGAGCTCGGCGAAGAAAAAATCGAGGTAAGTAGCATTCCTAAAGGATCCCTAAGCCGAAATGGTCTGCAGAAGGGCGAGAGAGTTGACCAATGTTCGTTTCATATTCAAGGAAATGAAAGGGTAATTAAAATCTCATAGGAAGAGACCTTTTTGAGTAAACAGCAGCAGCGAGAGGAGCGCTGAGAAGACAGCGAACTTTACATTTTGAGATTTGGTTTTTTCGTTTGTTTTCCCGGTTCACGTGGGAGTTGAGAGAATTAGTGGATATTGCGAGGAATTCGAAGAACTCTGCATGATCATTTGCACATGACTGTTCCTTGAAATTTTGTTCAACGAGTTGTAATTATGCAAGGGAAAAAGGGTTAAGATTCATAATTTCTAACGTTCAAGAGACTAAGATATTGAAGTACCCTCCATTCCAGGTTCTCCCCAATCAACCTGTTTATGTACCTTACGATCAGTTCGTCGTTGTCTGCAAGAACACGAGTCTCGTTGGATTCGTAAACGACGAACGGAAGCTCAACGACTCCCTCATATACGTGAAGACCTTTGTAGGCTTCACTCGTTCCCAAGAGATCCCTCACGTACCCGCTGAACCGGTAATTACCAGTTTGCTTATCCACAACCTTGTCGTTCTTCAGACGAAACCCTCTCTGGCGATCCTCGTGCTGGACTCGACTGCCAAGAACCAATTCCTTCGTCACATGCCCAGAACATTCGAGTTCATGCAGAAACTGGGATTTGTAACCCTCGACGGATACGTGAAAGTGGGTGACAACTCGGCCGTAAACCTGATGCCCGTTCTCGGAGGCCGCTCAATCCTGCCGCAGGTCGGCGGCGACGGCGCGGAGGTTCTGCCGTCCGACGAGATCGTCGATCTCGAGAACATCGACTTTTTGTTTGATTTCATGAAAGGTAACAACGATTAATCATCTGTCAATCTCGCCGTAGGTTAAGAAAGAAAATGTGTCACCCTTTTCAACGACGACATTCTCGACGTGCGTCGCGGACTGTTCCACTACCCCAATGAAACTTTCGACGGATTTCGACGTCCGCCCACCGACTACTATTTCAGGGCTTATCATCTCTACAACACTCGTCATCTCGTCTTCCCGGCAGTCGGAGGCCAGTGCATGAGGAACGGCGACGTGGGTTGATCAGCTTAGGGTGCCAGCGCAATACGAGGACAAATCCTTCAGATTAATGTTAAGCGATATCTGGACATTTGGGAGCGGTTTTCGATGGCTCACAAGGAGAAATGTCATTTCTCGTTCAATTTCTTGACCGGCCTCACGCACGACGAATCGAGTAATTTGGGAGTCCTTGACGACCGGTTACGGTAGGTTCAAGAACTGATTATATGGAGCCAAAGATGCAGAAAAAAAAACTGAAAATAAGATGCTTTGCTCAAATCAAAACTTGAGCACAACTCTTCAAAAGCGAAACTTCATCTCAGCACTGGATCAGAAAGCTAAATCGCTCTCAAAATCAGCTTTTTCTGCTATGATTCCGCGCAGTCGATGCGTCAATTGTCTGAGCTTTAAAGTTGCTTGATGGATTTGTCCGTATTTTGAGAAGTGACGTCTCTTGACAAATGACCCAAAGTTTTTTTTGGCTTAGGAGAATTAATATTCGCTTTTACGCCATCGCTTAATTTTCTTATTGATCAAACGCCAAACGGCGCCTGGAGCTTTGGATCTTTGAACGTATGATGGATGACCTGTGCAGGGAATTCGAAAGATTGCGCAAGGTGAAATGAACTTCTGAACCACAGAACATCAATATCTTTACGTTCAATCGTTGCAAAAGCAAACCATTTTTGTTGTCTACAAACTGCTCAGGGCTTGCGGCAAAATGGACTTTTTGAGTACAGACCCAGGGCAAAAAGTCTAAATTGATCTCTATGCGTAGTTTCATTCAGAAGAAGCGATGTGCAGTAAGTGCCTAAGACCCCCAGAGACCTCGTGGCAACGCTTTCAACTGTCTCACGATTCCGCAAAAACGTATCTCTGGAGCATTGTGATCTGTGTCTTCCGGACTACACCGAAGATTCCGTCCGCATGATCTCTGCTGACGAACACATTCCGTGAATGTGCGATGATCCCACTCACAAAGACCCGAATGGCATTTGAAACAATTTTTTGTTAATGTCAGTTGGGGGATTGGAAAATTGTTAAGGGAAGGATCAGATGAGTGAGCTGTGACGCATGGCAGCATTTTAAGGTTTTGTTGTTTCGAGGAATGCCGCTAAATCTTTGAAATCTTCCCGTCGCTAGCTGCAGGCGTAGCAGATTAGTTTAAGAAACCTTAACGTTTCAAAACTGACGAAACCGTCGAATTCAATTTTCTTGTTGGTTTTTGGTCTGAACCGAATCTGTTTACGCACACCGTTGGTTGTTATGTTCTCGTCGCCTTTTGGGCTCGAAACGGCGGAATCTACCGTACACTCCTTTACCGTGAATACAGCACAAGGAAATGGGAAAATCCCGTACTCGTTTATCCCCAAGTCCATTCCAAATCTGATTAAATTCGGTCTGATCCGAAGTTAATCCGTAATTAGCAAATGAAACTTTTTGCTTTTCAACTGGAAAGAGTATGTGGGAAGCGTGTGGACGGAACGCACATGAACCGAGCATCCAGAGATCTTGCGTTGGTTCTGCGGAGAGGCTCTTCTTTTTCCTGCGTTGCCATTCGAGCCAATTGTTTAAAGCTGTCCGCGACTTGTGAAACATGAAACAACAGGACAACAACAGGAGCAACAGGACGTTTGTTGCCCAAGTTGCAACATAAAAACGAACTTATGACATATACAGAATTGAAGGTTGACTGTAGTTTTCATCGAGGGCCCCACCACCACGTTCCTGAACGAAACTAACGATAATTGTGTTTAGAACGTCGCTCGAACGTCTCTTTGCAAACGACGCCATGAAGAACACGGCGTTTGTCATCATGGGCGATCACGGCAACCGAATCGGCGCCATCCAACGGAGTTTCGTTGGCCGGATCGAGGAACGTATGCCGATGTTCAGCCTCTACTTGCCCGAGGCGTTCCGCCGGGCGTATCCACAATTTTATGAAAATCTACTCTTCAATGCAAACAGGTCAATAATAGAGGGCGTTGAGGTTCGGAACTTCTTCTCCAGGAAGGAGCTCAATTCACACGAACCGAGCACAAAGAACAACTCCGATTGAAGCAATTTCAGGCTGACAAGCAATTTCGACGTCCACGCCACATTGAAGCAGGTCGCGATGGGCAATTTCGGGAAGGAAGCTTCAGGTGGGCAAACGAGAATGAATGTGGCGGAGAGCCGGAGTTTGTAAATTACAGTGTTGCGGGGAAGCAGCTTGTTGACGGAGAGGATGGCGGTGGAACGCTCGTGCGAGGAGGTCGGAGTGCCGCCGAACTTCTGTGTATGCATGGAGGAGAAGTCGCTGAGCAGACTTGACAGGTACGCAGCCCAGGTTCACAAACTTTCAAAGCTCTTATATAATTCACAAGATTTCTGACGAGACCTTGACCTCAAACCACGGGAGGTCTACCGTACCCCCTTCCATGACTCACGGTTTCAGTTTCAACTTTGCATCTGCACCTCTGTTTGCAGTTCTAATCTATGCAGATGTGTTCTAAAATCTCCAGATGAATTCCTCAAAGGACACCCTTGGAGTCATTAATATTACAGACACTCACTTGTGCTTTTATAAGCGGAAGTTCAGAAATTCCCGGAAACGTTTTTTTTTGCTTTTTTCTTCCTTAAACTGACCGCAAATAAATGTACGTCGTACACGTGCAAAAGCGGTTCTTGAAGCTTGCCAGACCATTATGGAAGTGATTTGGGGAGCCTTATGACTGAAATCAAATCGCGGAATTAATTGCTTGTGGGGTGATTAGAACTTTGGACGCTTATGACGAGGTATTAAGAAGCCAAAGACTAGAAGCGGCGACAAGGCTAGGGGATTGTTGATTGGATCGAGATCCTCGTACTTCCGAGTGACGTTTGCTTTACGAAGATGAGTCTTAGCACTTCATTCTTAAATTAAGAAACACCATACCTGAACTAAGAAAAGCCAGCTCTTCTGCAAAGGTCAGGCGGAAATGGAGAATATCTCCGTTTCCATGTCACTATGCCATTTCCGTGGCTGTTCTCAATACTTTCCACTAACTTTTGCACAGATTCAGGACCTGAGAAACGATTTGTACTTTGAGATGACGTTTGCTGACAGGCGGAAATTGTAGTTTAAAATGCCCATTTCAGGCAGTCGAACGAGTTTGTCGCGGTAGAGGCGGCTCTTAAGGAAGCCGCGGGCCGATTTTCTTGTTTGAATGCGAATCGGCTGACAATTAAAGACGATCGATTACGGACGTTGGTGCTGAACCAAATGGTCCGGCATGGATTGCGAAATGCTTCCACGTAAGTGTTTGTCCCTGGCCGAAAGTTGAACTGCTGCAATCAAGCCACTCGATCAACAAAAAACGCCCCAAAACCAAAACAGAGATGTTGCATTAGAAAATGGGACATTTGGCATTGAGGCGAAGCTGAGGAGGCTCCTGTTGTGTTTTGTTTCAAAATGTCCGAGGTCCATTGGCGATCCTTAAGGAAAACACTCAAACAACAGAGTCGGTTTTCGGCAGCAAAATCGGCTTTTTAATAGCTCAACATTACTCAACGGGAATGGCGTTTTGAAAAACGATATTTAAACAAACAGTGGCGGAGACTCGTAGGGATTCGTAATTTCGGAAAGTGGCACGCGTTTTGTACGTTTTACGAAAGTACAGCAAATCTGATCAAAGCGCTGCAGTCTCCAGGACGTCATCCAGCAGCCACTTAACTGGCTTCAATCCATTCCTGCTGCTTCATCTTTATTATTCGCTGCGGATCAATTTCGGGTCACTTTTTGTGTATTCCAGGTACGACAAAGTAAAAAACGTCCAAGCAGCAATGGAGATTCTCTTCTTCGACGTCGACGCCACCATCAGTACCTATTATTCCGGACATACCTTCGATCTCCGCGCGCGGGTGAAGCACTACGTGAAGCAGTTTACGTTCACTGTGGTCAGTCTTGTTGCGGACGTTTTTGTGAGGAAGCTGAATCAGACGATGCCTGTTGAAGCGAGATTAATATGCGATTTGGTGGAGAAATAATGAAATCCATTTGACAGTTCTGCGCCCTTCGCTTTCTGCGGTCAATTTGGGGAACGGAAAGCATAAAAGCGATAGGAAACGTGGATCAGTGTGTTGTCAAGGGATGGTCGCCGGTTTCTCGTCGGAGTGTCTGCTATGTTCGATTGGACCTCAGGTATTCAGCAATCAATATGGCACACCCTTCGACAAGGAATTCGGATTCAAATTGTCGTCTGAATCGTGCCGCAAACCTGAAAAACGAAATTGATATTTATGATGCAAAGATGAGATACGGTCGCGTCGAAAGAGATTCGGACGTAGAGTCGTGCTCGTGGAACGGACCTGCTTGAGGCGAAGACTGAAAGCAGGATGGGTAGGTCAAGTTGGTAAAGTCGAACATGTTTCAACGCCGATCAGCAAAACTGGTGTCAAAGTCCTACATTCTAAAATCGTCGAATTCGCGGCAGGACTGAATGTCAATTCAGAAACGTTTAGCGGTTTTAGGCGGAGAAATTTCGGGATCAGTCGCTGAAGATCGGCAGTAGAACCAAGAACCTTCTTAACATCTGATTCCTCCTTCTGCCAATCAGGAAGACACTCCGCTTCCAGCGAAATGCCGCATCTTCCCACCACCCCCTTTTTTTCACCGCTCGGAAGACGTTCGCACATCCGCCGCCTGAATAAGTAATGATTGCGTGATGATCGCCGCTCTGCGCCTCGCTTCTGAGCCCTTTTCACGTGGCGTAACAATCCAATTAGCCGGTGTCAGCTATCAAATTGGTCCGAATCCATCACCCGTTCAAAAATGCAAATGTTGCGAAAAGCAGTTGGAAGACGAAGCTGCATTCGGAAACTAGCTCCCAGTTGTTGTCTAAGAAGTCTGCAACTTGAGCGACTTTTCAGTTTTTCGAATGCAAAACATTGATTATGTTTATTGCCGTCTACAGAATTATGCCGCTTCTCGTCAAGAACTAAAAACAAAGTCCCTCGCTGATCTCTCTATGTCCACTCCGTTTCCGGCTTCACGTGAATGAAAACATTGTAACTTATATGGGAATATAATCTAATTCTGCTGCCAGAACTAAGTGTTTGATGGCCGACAGAGATGACATCACCTGGAAGGTGGTTCTGTGGTTTTCGCAGATTAACGTGAAATTTAAATTTTTATTTGAGCTTTCAACTTAATAACAGACACAAAAATATTTTGTTCAGGCAAAGTTATGAGTTTTTGGGTGAATTCGCCGCCGTTGGTTCCAATGACTGCCTAATTGTAAGTGGTTTGAACCATAAATTCGCCCTTTACAGAATAAAATATTCTATAAAGTGCGCGTTTATTTTTGAAAAATTAAAGGTTGGTTTCGTCGACGGTTTTCGTGTGGACACAAAAAGTAATCGGGCCTTTTGGCGTTAGGTACTAGTTAAGAAGTCCGCGGATACAGTCAGAGTCGGTTTCTGGATGTCTTTCGGATTGTTCCGCCTGGTAGACTGAGTACATGTCGGTAGACCGAGACAAAGACTTGAACAAAGAAAGTATGAGGATAATCTAAGATCCTTTGAAAACCGCCTGGGATAAATTTTACGCGAACAATGGCAAAATCTAAGTTGTTTTGAACATAGATCTCTTGGTGATTTGCGTCACCAACTCTTTTTTCCGTGTTTCCCTTAGTCAACCTGATTCTCACGTTCTACAAGTGATTATATTAGCTCCGTTATTTTCCTGTAGACAACAGTTTTTTTACAGGAGACGGTCACACATTGTTTCTGGTAACCAGCCTGGCCAGGTGCTTTCGTTAGATTATATTTTTCGATCCTTTGGTCGCAGAGTCCTCGTGAACACATTTAATCGCTTGACCCCTCAAGTTAAATTACTCGATTTCCTGGATCAAAGACCACAAGCAATTAGTTTGTTCCGAAATCTGGCATGTCTCGATTTGCAAACGCGTGGCTCGTTTTGCTTCTCGACGTGGCCGGGCGGGAACTGGGCCCTAACGCTGGAGTCATCGACAAACGGACCATAAAAAGTTGGAGCATGTTATTGCGAACAATAGCTTCTGGTTCAATCGCTTTCGCCGGTTTCCAACTCCGACCCATTCAGGAGGGGCTAGGCCAAGCGCTGAGAACCTCCCTCTTGAGCGATGGCGCAGGAGGACGACGAGAATGTCCAAAAAGGGGCGGAGATTATCGTGCTCACGGGTGCATATATCCCCTCGACACTTTATCTCGCTTGCTTCGTATTGCATCAGTGGAGCACTCCGTCCACCTCACATCCAGAACCCCTCCTCGCGCAGCACGATCATGAAGGTCGACCAAAGCACCGGCTTCTCCTCGATGGTTTCGGCATTCGTCTTCGCCTTAATGGCCGTTCTACTGTAAGTCGCCAGCTCCCCCGCAGCATTTATCCGCTCCCACTCGAAGCGGCCATCCATAAGGGTCTGCAAGGAGCATCCCCCGCTTCCCCGTGCACCCTCAAGCGAATCACTCATCTCTCCATGCAGGAGGCTAATTATACCAGTTTCAGATGTAATGCTGTTAATGCGGCCAACGTTCCCGTTCCTCTCAGCGCCTTCGTCGACAAACAGTATGTTTCCTCCAGTCATTCTCTTTATTTGTTGTTCTCCGTTGATCTTCTTCCCATCTTCGACCTTATTTTCCTCATTTTTGGCGTGCATGCGGCGCTAAAACAATTCTCACGAATCTCACAGGAGGAAATAATGGGAGAGCAGATCAACACCGCATTAACATGTCAATCTCTTGGGTATTTTTACTGTAGGAACGTAGGAATGCGGCAGGTTCCGTATATCCTACTTTTGTTCCAAGGAGAGCGTTCGGGTCACCTGGAGTCCAAAAGCTCAAAAATACCAACTACAATTTCGCTAAATTCAAGTCGAATTTTCTGATGAATTGTGGAATTGCTGGGAAGAGATTGAACGAATAATTCCATGGAAAATTTGTAGACGGTTTCGCTTTAGAAACCTTGTGAGCCGCTACAATTCCTTTACGTCGTCAGTCCAGGACGCTTTCCCAGACAGACTTTTGTCCATACAAATGCTTCTCTCCCTGAATCCCGAATACTCCAAATTCGGTTGTTCACTCCAAATGCCCAATTCGCGTTCATTCTTACCAAGGAAACTCCGAAGGCAACAAAGAGGCGCTTCCCCCGGCTTTATTCTTATTCCGTCAGACGGCTCCTCAACGGTGAGAGGATAATCATCGCCTAATCCCTACATAATTCAACAAAAAACGAATTAGAAATTCGGTGTTTTCGTCGTTCCGCTTTTTACATATTTTCGTCCGCCTCTACCACGCGCGTAATTGTGTTCTAAGTGGTGGTAACTGTTTATTTGTTTTATCGCCGTGCGCTGAAATCAGCCCGCCGGGGTGGAAAATTGGCCCTGAAAATACAATATTTTCCGTTTTCGAATTTGAATTCGATTACGGTTATTAGTTTTTTGAATAAGCAATGAATGGAGCCTAAGTGCAGCTGTGAGGACGCAGGTTGTTAATGTCTAGTGGTTTCAGACTCGCGAACGAGCCCCTACCCCTGGCCATGTACCCGTGGGCGCAGCAGCGACCATACTCCGCCTACGGCAAGCGAAGCCACCAAGTGGAGCTCCGGTCGATGAGCCAGTTCAAGAACTGCTACTTCAGCCCGATCCAGTGCGTGCTGATGGAGAGAAGACGTCGCTGAGGTGCAGGCAGCAGCGCGAGAACGAAGGAGAATGAAGTCGGACGTTTTATTCTACTCACGCACGGCATCGTCGATCCCACGTTTAGAAACTGTAATGCTCTGTTCATATACATAAGCTATCTATAAACGGTTTGTGAGAAAGCACTGGAGCAGAGGTCAACAGTAGAAAGACAGGTATGGGAGGCGAAGGGTCCACGTTGAAGGGTGGCCGAGCATTTTCCAACCGAGCAGTTGCAGAATCGACTGATCGGCTGTGAAGATCTTCTCTTCGGATCGTTCGGCGTCTGCGTGTAGAAAGACGATTCCGTCGCAGTCTTGTACCATATTGGAGTCCTGAAAGATACTTGATTAATCATCGAAAAAGAGGAAGCTGGCTCTGAAAATGTGTTGCTGGTCTCGCTTGACCGAAGTGTGATCAGTAATCAGTAAGTCAAAATTAAAGTAAATAACGCTTTTTATAAATTGCGCAGAACCGAGTTTTTCCGGGTAACTTCTCGAAATGGATACTGCCTTTGCTTTCCAGTGTCACTCCAATCTACCACCAAACAATGCTGTTGGTGTTTGATGCAAAGTGCAAAATAAGCTAGGCTCCGAACTTGAGCACGAACTCCATTTTCCTCTTCAACGTCTGTCCGATTCCACTTGTTCGTTATCGCATTAAAATTGTCGTGGCACAAATCTGAAAGCGCTCAAAATGCAACATTACCAAACTTCCTGAAACTTGTTTTTCCAATGCAGCGAGTGCAAGACAGGGCTTAAAGAGCCATTATCCTCCCTCTCCGATGGTGACTCCTAATCCAATCACACTTTCTTTCCCCCTTTTTCGCTCTTTCAGACTTAATTTATCGGCTCCTTTTTGCCTAATTTCCCACTGTTCTGTTAAGGCTAATTTGTAAATGAGAATCGGAAACTGAGCCCTTACCTTTGTGCACCTCGCCGAGCACAAAATCCGCCTGTTATTACTCTTGAAGGAGATCTGCACTGAAACGCCGCGCCTGATGACCATCGGATTTCGTGCCCGCACAATGATCACATTGGGGTCGTAAGACGACTGGGCCCTGCGTACGGATGACGTCCATACGTCCGAAGGGTCATCCAAGTCGCTCACCTCTACCACCGAGTTCTCTATGTCGGTGGTGATGCCTCCCGGGCGTCGAGCGACGATCACTCGGAACCACACGTATTCGTCGTGCGAGATGGAGGGCTTGATTTCATTGGCCAAATCAATAATGTTTTGCGATTTGACGAGCTAGAAGTGAACACGTATTTCCACCTTCGTTCGAAATCACGCACCTTCCGATGGCAAGCAAAGACCATGTAGGGCGGCTGGATAAGCCAGTGGCGTGGGTGGCTGGACAAATCCACGTCTAAGAATTTCTTCGAGAGGAAACTATGCGTAAAGGAAACGTTTGAAGATCGGTCGTCCTGCCGCATTTTCAAGATGAGTTCTGGTTGGCAGACCTGGAAGAGTAAAGTTAATTCGGCTTGTCCACGGCGATACTTACCTGGTATTTCTTGAGGGTGTCATTGCGGCAGTACGACTGGCAGTATCTACCGTAGTGATCCCGAACATCCAGCTGTACCTTATGGGAAATTGCAGTGCTGGGCTTCGGTAGCGGGAGGTACACGATTCCCTGAAAAGAGCAATTTAGATACAAGTGTTTGAAAGACTAAAAACAGAAACAAACGGATCAAGAATTATTTCGTTCCGCGTTCTTCGGCACTTTTAAACATGCAAATGCCCAGCATTCGATTTTTTGCGAGGAGCATTGAAATGGTCCACGCACGGGTATGTTTTTTTAACTTCGAAATCCGTTTGTCCCGCTGTTGACTGTGGTTTGCGTATTTGCACGATCAATTACAACACTCAGGAGAAGAGCGACGTCACCAAAACGACTTCTTCGATCACGTATTGTACCGACAACGTTTTCAATAAAATTTAAATGAGACTGACATTTCCGAATGCACGAGGACCACGGACCAATTCCGGAGAACAGCTTCCCAGATACATAGTGACATCACTCAGATCTTCCGCGCGTGAACCCCCGCGATGCATAACGAGAAGAAGCTCCGTTTTAGGGCACGTTAATTGAGAACATTAAAATACACATTAGTATGATTCCCGTACGCCTGAACGCTCAAAATGGGGTGTTTGCACATCTAGACACAAAAAAGAATTAAGTGAAATCGGCTAACCCAAATGGAATCGATTGTATCATGTCGGTTTGCCAAAACGTGCTCGTTGACCACTCATTTCCAAAAAGACCTTTGATTTCCGATTTTCCCATTCCTAAGCGTGTACTAAATCCCCAGATTTCCGATTTTAAACGGCGCACGACGCAACGTCAGACTCTTATTTGTTTTTTAATGTAGTCTTCACTCGCTTTCCCAACTGCGTCAATCTCAAAAATAACAGACAAAAAATATACAAACCGCGTGCTCCTGATTTCAGTGTACTTTTGATTCATAGACCAGAGCAGACCGACAGTACCAACCCGTATGTAAAAGATAGATGATAAAACTGCGATTTGCACTGTAATGGACTGGAATTCTGCGTCCGGCGATTTTGCTGATCAAGCGACCTTTTCTCGAAGAACTTTATTTTAAGTTCTTTGTTTTGGGTTATTTTAGAGGCAAATTTATTATTTAGGAAGCGTGTGTATTCTTGTCTTTGTGGATCGCCTGATGTACATGGCCCTAAACACTCGAAAGGCCATAGTCATCGCTCGAAGCTTAAGCCACAGTACACCTCACGAAGGAAGCGCCAGATCGCTCAAGGTGATTAAACTGCGTTCCTCGTCCGCCTCCGTTTGGATCCGGACGAGTCTTAAGTGCGTCCACATGACACATAATGCAAATCTGTTGTTGTTTGTTCCGCACGTCCCGTGCAAAGTCGTTCGCGCACGCTGTCGTCGCTCGTTAGCCCAGATTGCTACCTGCCTCGCTCCGCCACGATACCATCCTCCAGAAATGCCCGGGGAACATGCTATGTTTTTGCTGATTGGGTACAACTCAGAATTCCAAATTTCTGACGCAGTGGTCTAAGCGAGTTAAAGTAAATAATTCCCGAGTTTCTCATTGTGAGTAACAGAATCTGCGCAACTTCTTGCGAGCGCAGCAAAAGCAATAAAACGTTCTCATGAACACCGAGGAATCCTTCTCAGAGCCAAAGATTAACATGTATACATTCATCTTGGCCTTATGGGGTTACCGGAATCACACTTCCCCCATAAATGACACCGGAAGTACATGGAAGTGTTTCTGCTCGTGGCGGAGGTTTGGCGCGTATCCACAAATTAGACCCTCGTTCCGTGATAGAATGGGTCGTTTTACAAATTGAGCGTTACAACTTGGAACGGAAACAGGAGAGCGCGAGCAGAGCTAGGTTAACCACTGAGGGAGCGACTTAGCGTTAGACACAGTAAACATAACTTATTTTTCTGTTGTTTAAAGCCCTCAACTTCAAGGAAAATAAATTCAATAAGCTCACCGGAATCTCCGGATACTGGACGTTTTTCTGCATCCTTACGGTGACATTCCTGTCACCGACTATGGTGACGCTGGCCAGATCGCTGCTCAGCGGAAGGTCGCCGTCCGAGAGGAGCAGCGTCTTCGCCCACACGACTTCTGTCAGGTGAGGTAGAGTTTGGAGCGGCGGGGTTGGCTCTTCGTTTTTGGCGAAGCGACAGACGTTCTGTAAATAAAAACACGTATTTTGACATTTACCAAAATCAGAATATAAACCTCGGAACATTCGCTTTTGTAGCAGATATCGGTACCCTCAAATCCCTTGCACAGGCCACCCAGAGCAACTTTGCTCCGGCACTTCCACGCCTGCTTGTCGCAGAAGTAATACTTGGAATCACAAGTCGGATTCTCCAAACTGCAGTGCCGCACTGGCTGGTATTCGTACCAAACGTCAGTGTAGTCGTTTGAGAGGCCGTCGATGTTTCGGATACTGAAAGGCTTCATCTGTGCTTCAGCGTCGTGGCGCTCGTTGCAGGTGTTCTAAAAGTCTATTTGCGGCTCAAAGTTGGCGGTAGTTACTTACCTTCGCCCAATCCTTTTCGCGTTGTTCTCTTGTCTGTCGCTTCTGGCGAAATCGTTCCCAAACATAGTCGATGAACGAGTGGTGCAGGTAGAATGTGGGGTCATTGGGACTCACGCGGATGACGAACATGAAGCCGCCGACCCAGACGTGCGAAAGGCCATGCATGGATTCGAAGGTCTTGTCGTGGCAGAAAGTGAGGCCCGAGTAGTTGGAACGGCTTTCGATCCAATCGACATCCCTTTGTGTCAGGAGTCGATCTTGCTCTCTGCTACCGGCGGCTCTGTAGCAAGGTAAAATTAAGTCAAGCAAAAAATTCACAAGAATGGTCGCCGCCGAAAATGGTCGAAATACTTCTACAATGACAGAAACCATTGGTTTCAAGGTTTTCTAACTCATTTTGTATTACCTGTACAGCTTCTTGACAGGAACTGGACTCAGCGGCATGAACACATTTGTATCCCAGTTTCTGAAAGGTCCCGACTTCACATATCCATTGCCGTTCCCAAGCAGTTCGTCTGTCCACAACACGCTATCACTGGAATCGGGGAGCCCTAAACAGTAAGGTCAATAAACTCCGAAATTTCGGCTCGTACCCTCACCGTTGTCGATGGTGGAGTCCCAGTAAGGGAGACTGACCCCGGGAACCTCCTTTTGAAGAGCTAGCTCGAACTGGCGTAGGAACTCGCGGTGCCATGGCAGGAACGCCGGACCCCAGTGGGCTCCTGAAATTGACGTGATGGATAAGCGCGTCAAAAAAGGAATCAGTGTATGACCCGCCGTCAATTGCGGTGTCTTCGCGCAAACAGGATATTTGTGTCAATAGTCGCGACGGTTGCGCGCGAGTTAAAGGGTCGATCGGGAGATCAGCCGAGGAAATGAAACGGAAAGAGCAACGGAGACGTGATGCCGGAGGGAAACGAAAGTCCCTTTCACTTTTCTCCCGAACAAGTTCAATGTTTCTTGTCTGCGATTACCTGGGGCACTGTCCGGATAATGGATGAGAGTGTGGAGATCCCAGGCGGTCACATTGTCGATTATCTTCTGTTTTAAACTGTTCATCGCTTTGTTGAGGTTCGCTCGTTCTTCATCAGACAGCATTCGGTACTCCTTGCGAATCGACTTGGGACGCGACAAGTCGGGAAGCGGAATTTCTCTTCGAGATCGCTAAAATGCTTAAAATGACACAAATATGAAATCATCGACACATAAAAAAAAAGTCAAACGAGTTCGTTCCCAACAATGGTTGCCCTCATTCCAGTCCCCAAACACCATTTCCATAAAATGACTCACTTGGCAGCTTATCCCGAACTTTCCGTTGATGTTTTCGCACTCTTTTCGACATTTTTCGCCGATACAACTTTCCAAACTTGTCAGATACGCTCGTTGACGATCTGAAAAAAACGAAGAGATGAATGGGACGTCTTATCGCGACAGCCGTCGTCATTCATCATTCCGAAACTACTTTTACCGCAAATTCAGGTTTCCCAAAATCCTTTTAAATACGTCTGACGTTGAAATCAAACATCGCTTCCGTTAAAGAGTTTAACTTTAAACCGAGATGACGAAATGAACCAGAACAGCAGGGAGGAAGGAGGAAAAGATCAGCGCGCGTCGGAAGTCGCAAGAAAAGTCATTTCAAAACGAAAAAGAATGGGAATCCCGTTTTGGGCGAAAATCGCATCATCGCGAAACTCAAAATATTTCGAAAACTCTCGAAAGCAGAAGAACAACCATGAAAAGAAACGGTCTGCCGCTATTACATCACGCAACTTATTCAAAATATCCAGGCAGATCAAAGACAATGTAAGCAACATTCAGAAACAGTCGCAAACTGATGCGTACCATGAAAATGCAGATTACAAAGGGAGAACCGACAGACGCGAAACATTAGGATTCATCTCGGAAAAAGACGAATTCAGGGACAGCACAAATGCGAACCGGCACAGAAACCAGTTTGATTTGGAGCATTTGTATTCCAATATTCGGTTAAAATCATAAAAAGAGTTTTGTACGTCGTTTTTCGATGTGGGCCACAACGAGTTTGAAAGAACACAGATACAGACACATTTCGGAACCGCAGAAGCGACCTTTGATTTGCTTAGAAACGGGTTTGTCTGTTTATGAAAAAGTACAGTTACACTACCAAACAGACAAACCAAACCGCAAATGGCTTACCTGTGATTTGGGAGATAAATTCTAATGAACGGTTCGTCTGGAGATCGTGGAACCAGTGTTGGCGGTGCTTGCAGGCCCTGTCCAGCTCCTGGGCTGAAAGGAACTCGGAGTGCGGCAGCTGGCTGCAGTCGAGTTTGGGATAAGGAGGAAACGGCAGTTTCGCGGAAACCGCGGAAAGTGAGATCAGGAGGATTGCGAGGAAGAGGGAGAAGGCTGAGGATCGAGGAGACTGAGCGAGGAGGTTGACTTGAGGGGAGCTGAGGGGGCACCCGAGGCAATGAACCATCGTCGTCTTCTTGTCACAAGACGGTCGTTTCATCAAATTCGATTGCGAACTCACCATCGTCACGGAGGCATCAGGACGAGCATAAATGAATCAGCGCGGCAGTTCGAAACCTGAAATTACGGAGGCGGTGGAGTGCCATCAAAGGCTCCGGTAGCAGAGCTCGGAACTCACCGCAACGCTGGCAGTGGCTTTCGCTTTCTACGGAGCGCGACCGTCGCGCTCGGAAGTGTTTCGGATTCTTCGCGCGTAGAGAGAAAACCGATCGAGGAGACCTTTTGACTGGCTGGATGGTCAGCGCGGACAGCTCTCGAGAGGATCAACTCGCGCTCTATTCACATACGTGTCGATAAAGGAAAGTTCGCTCGTTTATTGCGTAACTTTTTCACTTCGCGGTTTTCCTTTTTTCTCCTAGATGGTTGACCTAACATGTTCTGGGCGCGCCCCTAATAACCTGTCTCCTCCTACTCCTTTTCGCCTCGTCGCCACCGACTCCGTTCTACAGTCCGTCGCCGCCCGGTCTCCAACTCCTTCCTTCTGTGTTCCGACCGCGCCGGAGGGCGCGAGTCGGAGACGGCCAAGGTTCGCAGACCGGTAGGGAGGCACCCTGTCTACGGTTCGAAAACAGGCCCTTGGGTGAGTCACGATGGAATTCGCTTTTGATTTTGTTTTCTTTTGCAGGAGGCACTTACTGTTTGTTTGCTTCGACGCCCGAGGGCCTCGTCGTAAAGTTTACCACCCGGTGTTTTCAAGCGATTTTAGAAGTGTTTTGAGCTCCCAACAATTCATCGTTTCATACTGTACTGAACATAGCGGTTAACTAGTCATGTTTTCGGAGTGCACCCACAAATCAAGATCCCCTTCGGTACATCACCCGTTACATACAACACAAATCAGGCTATCAAACTGTGTTTATCCCAAAAATTGCACAACTGGTGATTATGCAAATAGGCCCGTTAAAGGTAACTCATCAATAGAATGCGGCTCATTGGGAGTTGGTGGCGGTTTCAGATCGTCGATAGCGCCATACGAACCTGAAACAAAGAGTAGAAATAGATACAAGAACCAAGACAGCATTACCTATCAAGTCAACTGATTTCGACAATTTTGGGTGCAACAGTGACAAACGTCTTCTCGTCAGTGTGTTTTGGAACTTTTTACTGATTGCGCTGAAGCGAAACGCGGTTTATTCAAGAGATCGCTTTCGTGTTCTGCTCCGAAATGTGGGTAAGTTCATGACGCCAGTTCATGACAACAGAAAGCGCTTCGTACGAGTTTCAATAGCCAATTTCTTGTTGGAATAAAGTGGGGTTCGCAAAACAGCAAATTTTGAGCCCAAAATGAAACGCTATATTTGCTAGCCCAGTAGCGCCGACTCATATTGTTGTCCAGAACAGAACAAAGCGTTTCTTGATATTCGAATTAGTAAGCAGACTCACCAAAGTATGACGAACGGTACGACTAGAACTGCGGCAGTAGCCAGAAACATTGTCCCAGAGAAGAATTTCAGGGTTTTCGGATAGACGGAGTTGTAGAGGAGAGACGCCAGAAGGTTAGTCACACCTTCAATTAGCGCTATCAAAGAAAAGAGCTTTCCTGAAATTAAAGTTCATATAGCCAGATCGACAAGAAATAAAGGCCCTACCTTGATCAGCGTACTGGACAACATCGGCGCAGACTGCTCTCATTCCGGTGGAGACGAATCGGTTCAGGGAGAGTATGACGACAACAGTATAGGCCATCCAATCAGCGAAGACGAAAGAGAGTAGAATGCAGAAGACGATCTTGGAAGCTACTCCGACGTTGGCTAACACTACGTCGGATATGCGAAATTTGTAGTGGAGCAGGGGATACGCAACGAAGACCTGAATCGGGGAAATCGAAAGCTTGTACAAAGAATCCGTGTTGCTAAAAAAGAATTTCATATTCAGAACTAACCATGAGAGTGTTGCAGGCGTATCCGAGTCCACTGAACCACCCGAACTGCTTATCGCTCCACGTAAGCACGTAGCGGAAATACGAGAACTGGATATCAGCGATTCCTATAAAAAAAAATTCGGTTTTGCTACAAAAGGGATAAATAGAAACTCACCACTGTAAACAAATAATTCGATTCCAAGAGCGACCAACGTCAGTCCAAGAACAAGCTTCACTTTTGAACACTGCATATTTCTGAACATGTCGAAGATTCCTGTGAACGTTTGCTTCAGCGACTCCTTGATTTTATGCGTGACTGTAACTTCTGGAACATCTGAAAATAGTCAATTATCGTAAAACAACGTACAAGCGAACTGCTGAGCGAATCTGAAGTTGGCTTGGAATAAACTAACGAGACTGGCCATTCTGTTAATAGACATCTAGACAAATCTTAACTCACCAAGAGAGTCCTCAACACCCGGAACTTCAGGACCCACGACTTCTTTTGCGAAGTACAATATGTAAGCGAACGCAATGGCGTGCAGAAATGTTTGAATCAAGAAGATGTTGGCGTATCCGACTAATCTGAAACGAAAAATAAAGAAAATGGAACCACACGCCAGCACTCACTCTCTCAGAGATCCTGAGACTGCGTATCCAATGGTTCCTCCCAGGCCAATTGAACCCTCCAGCGCCGACATGCGCTCGCTTCGAAATTCCGCAGAAGTTGTCTTCGTACTGTAGGAGAATATGGTGCCTAAAAGCAGAATGAATAAAAAAACCACATTTCAGCAAACCGATGATGGCGGTGAATCCTCCAAAGATGCCGAAGAGGACGTCGCTGAGGAGAAGCCAGTTGATGTTACTTTTCATGTAGGTGCACTGCAGGATGTAGTTGATGTCGCATAGGATAAGACCCACGAAGGGGATCAGCATGGGGACCTTGACACTCCATACGTCACTTACTGAAATTATAACATATAATAGCAATAACCAATCAAATTTAAAAAATAGATTGAAAATTCAAAAAACAGCCAACCAGACGTCCGGAAAATAAGCATATGACGGCTGACAGAGAAGCAAAACTCGCGTCAAAAAGGACCGCGCAACTTCGCATCGAGAGTTTCACCGCGGGTAATTTTAATTCCCTGAATTTCCATTTGAATGCAACAATATGTAACTGTAGTCAAAACAAAAAAGAACGTTTTGGAATGCGAAATGAGTCTCACGAAATCACGCGAAGCAACCGCCACTCGTTTTGAATATTCACGCGATACGAATCCTGAAGTCTGATTCCGCCGTGAGAAATGCCGAGAAAGGCACGGGTACAGCTCATACCAGCACAACTCATACAAACGGTGGGGTTAATTAAGTGACCGTAAACGAGCCTCAGGCCTGGAACTGTCGCTCTCGGTCTGCTAATCCCGTCAGCTGGCGCTTAAGGCGCGGGAGAACTAGACAAAAGTCTAAGCCAATTAGAGCACCCGTGCAAGCAATTAATAAGTACTATCTCCCCAAAAGCGTGTTGTGCAGTTCGACGCCTATTCGCAGTACGAAGCCTGCAGTGCACAGCGCCTTCGGCGTTCAGAAACTAAAAAAAACTGGGCTTACGCACTTGGTCTGTAGAATAAAATAGCGAAAACAAGCACAGTTTGATACTACGTAAAAAACTAGCTTTTTATGTAAATGACAGTCATGAGTTTCCTATGGTATGAGCTGTACTGGTATGAGTTAGGCTGGTATGAGTTGTCCGGACGCCTTTTGAAAACCTCTGCCTTTCCATACTAAATACTTTCCATACTTCCCATTTCCATGCTCCCCCGTTGGTCGTGAAAAACATGCGAAAATAAATGAAACACTCAAAACAAACATCATATAGAAAAACAATGTATACTTTCGGCCCGGTTGATTCGCGAAAGCGCTATGCTTACAATCGCGTCCGACGATTTCCTGTCCCTGTTAACTCAGACCAAAACGGAAGGCTTAAAACCATATTCATTCGGTGGACAATTTCGCCTTATTTCTTGATAATCAATATCCTCGATACAGTAGAAGATATATAAAGGGTCCCACTTACCTGAACCCAAGACCAGCGCTACAACGATTGACGGAGTGATCAGGCATACCGATGACAACAAGTACATGTGATTAGCGTCTGCTTGCAGGTTTCTGTCCGCGAAAATGTGGCTAACATTTGTGCAGTCTATATCAGTCTAAAACAGATTTTCAGTCTCTGGAAACGAAAACAAATTTCTGATCTTCAGTTGATTGTCTGGAAACCAGCGACCACTTACATATCGTTCAAAACACGACTTTTCGTAGAGAAGCGACTGGAAGACGGGGTATTTGAGAAAGGACGAAAGCATGTAAAGGAAAAGCGCCGGCTCCATGCCGAGATTCTGGAGTAGGAACTTCAAGCAGTTCATACTCGCTCACGCTTTCGGCTTTCTGCAATTTGGGTAGTAAGTGAAACACCATCAGTGAAACCAGCCTCGCGAAATATCGCCGGTTTCGCACAATCAGTGGCAGCGCTTATCAGGCGAGCGAGCGCTTCGCGTTAAATTTCTCGCTTAGAAAGGAATTGTGCCAAATGAGGTTTTTTGAGATAAGAGCAATGCACCCAGGGAGCGGACCGTTCCGAGCACTCAAATCGCAACAACTGTCCAACAATTGACAACTGCTAAATTGGAATGCAGCCATCTAAAAGGGCCTTTTCCAGAAAAGCAAGCATATTTCTGCAAGCGATTCCTGACTATTTATTTTCACCTTCTCTCCTGACCTTCTGGTTTTGTATGATCTTTGTGCCTAACAAGTATAACAAGAGTGCAGAAGTCTAACATTAGTGATTATATTCTTGAAGTCATACTCTCCTTGAGTACTGCCAGTTTCATGACTCACTCATTCCTTTCCCCCTTTTAAGGACCCCGGCTTTTCGGCCGCGGTCCGAATGATCTCAGACGGTTCGCGCGGAATGTCAGCCGCCTTTCCCGAATTCATGTTAACGATCGAGCTAAGTTCGCAAAACCCACAAAGACTTAAAACCCGTGCGACCTTTTGTGTGTTGTTTGTGTGCACTTCTTCCCGCGCGGGTAAAAAAGCGTTTGAATCACCCGAGTTCTTCGCGCAGGTGCTGTTGCTTTCGCCGGCAACCCTCCCGGCTACTGGTGCACAGTTAGACAAAGAAGGGTTGAGTGATAACAGGGCATGGGGTCAAACGTCGCGTCCACCGACTGGTTTCACTTTCCAATCCGCGCGCCACACCGCGATCTTCCGGACGAATCCGGCTCCACGATTACTCGTTTCGGTGACAATTTCAAGAATTATCGATGACCGTCATCTTTCCACAGTAATCATCTCTACGTGCAGTCGCTAGCTGCTTGTCCCCCTCCGAGAGTGCCTGCGGAAAAAAGCCAGTCGCAATCAAAAAGGAAACTGTCGAGAAACTCTGACTCGTGAAGCATCAGCAGTCAAAGAACTCGCACACTCCACCGTCTGTTTCCACAAATCGATTTTAATCTTCTTTCATTCGCTGACCGAATCGGGTAAATTGCCAACAAACAAAAACGTCTGCTTGTTGCGTACGAGACGAGCGGTGATAAGGATCGGCTGGCGAAGCTTCCGCGGGCCGTGTCAACGAAGAGTCTCTTTTTCGCACCCAATTTGTCGCACTTTATTAGTTCCAGATCCGCCGTGTGAAACGATCAAGCAGCAGCGGCGACCATTCCAGCCGCCGCAGCATTTGATGCTCCATTTGTTGTCAATCGGCGAGGCGTCAAATTGCTGCCGAGATTGGAACGACAGATTACAGGACGCTTATCCGCTTGATTATGGAAACATGCGGGAGGACGCTAACGACTTTGAAACTAACGAGGCTAAATGTTGGTCTGGCGGTTTGTAATTTGGGGATCGGAGGAAGCTAGGGGCACAGTGGAAAAGATGATATCAGCATTAGAAGTTGAACTCACAAAGGGCGCTGCGTTATCACGATAGAGGAAAGAGATACTCTCGGAAAAGCTAGTGAACTCGGGAGCTCAGTGTGAGCATGGTGCTAAGCGCCAAAGGCCGATCGCAACTGAACGGCCGATGTTTATGAGGGTTGCGTTCACGCGTTCGCAAAATGAGCCTCGACTCCACAACGGCTCGGTAAAACGTGTGCAATAATCGGTTGCGGAAGTGCTGGTTTTGGGGTTGACTGAACGGTGGACGCGGAAATGGGAAGAACGGCTGCAGTGAAAAACTTTACCTGCTAATTATGTTTATAAACCGACAATAATGATAAAGAGACGTGATTGGTGAACTAAGGTGAGCTTATTTTGTTCACGATTGGCTCTATTTAGTCTTCTCTATAAAGTATGAAAACAATTAGGACGATCTGAGCCTTTTGCTGAGTTACCACTTTTACAAGCGCAATGCATGAAAGTGGTTGAACGGTACTTATTTGTTTCCTCGGAGATCTTCTGAGCAAGTGCTCATTCAACAGATACTTAATTCCAACTGAACTTTCGCTTCTGAAAAGATTCTCGGAACCGGAGCATCACACGAAATCCACCTTCTTTTCCTCGAACCAAACTCTCCCAGCTGCTTCTGGGATTGTAGAATCGTTTTTTTCAAGAACAGTGCGATCCACACACAGTCGTAATGATTTATGAGCCGGGCAGCGCTCGCGCTCGGATGGCGGCGATGGTCAGGGTCTCAATCCAAACTTGACTTACAGCTACTGAACTTCTCCTGTCGTCGCGGATCTCGTCGCAGGTCCGTCCCAACCTTGTACTTTCCTTCGAAGACGATTTCACTCCTTCGTCTCGACTAGTTCTCGCAAAAGTAATTTTGCGTTAATTCTCGAGTTCCAGTTTCGACGGCGGATTCATTAAACACAGGTCATTTTTGTTGAGGTTTTCCAGAAGAACGGATTTAGCACGAGAGTTTCAACTAATGGTGACTTGGGATACGACCGTAAAATCACTTAGACGAGTAAAAAAACTGAAATTGTTTCAAGACTGGTCATCTTTATCGCCTTCTAGAAACTCTAGCGTTATCTTGTGGTCGATACACTTTGCAATAAGTCGCAATGCCTTTGTTTATTCATGTTGGACAGAATCCGAGGTATGGTTAAAAAATACCTCTAATTTTCGAGTCACTGTTGATAAATGCCCATTACTGTACTTCTTTATGTTACTAAAAGGTGATTTTGAGTGATGAAAAGGAGCACATTCGAAAACATCGATCCAAACATCCTTGAGGTGATCCCCAAAATGTCAGTTATTATGTACATGCTACTCTCCCGATCCGCCCACTACCACAATTGTCGCGCGCTCGGAAGCGTTTCCTGCTTCCGAGGATATATCTTATTCCACGACAACATTTTGCGCGATCGGGATCAGATCGCAGCGCGTCACAGCTTTGGAGCGGGCGGCGGCCTTCGTCGTCGTGTCGCCCCCGGATGACCGAGACATTCACGGTCACTTTCGGTTTCGTTCGACGCTGGCGTCCGGGGCGTCCAGAAACGTCCCCCTGTAATTGACTCCCCTCCGTATTGCTCTCCCCCGTGCCCCTTCGGTCCGACATCGTCATCGTTGTCCGCAACAGACAGACGCCTTTAGACCGCGACTTGGTCGTTAAGTGCTCTTCCTCGGCGGAAACTCACACTTCGCTGGGTTCAGTTTGTTGTCCTGTTGCGATTTCTTGTTTCCTCAAAGCGATCTTCACGGAGACTCGCTGAAGGCGCGTGCTGCATTAATGAACCTGGTTCTGGCGAATTCTGATGTCCGTAATCGTTTCAGATGGGTGCCGTCAGGACGGCAGCGGTATTGTTTTCTGTTCTTCTGTGCGTGTCTTTTGGTAAGTGGTTCAGGGGGGATTTGAGGGGTTGCGTCATAATTGTCTTTGTTGTTGCTGAATTCCGGGACATTTCGAGTCGAAATGTCCCGGAATCCGAGTTGGATTGTCCACAAGAAACGTTCCAAGTTAAAAAATTAAAAGCAGCTTGTCTGAATGTTCGACTTTCAAGCTGTTGCTTCGCGCCAGGACGCCAAAAAAACGCAAAAAGTCGCAAACTTTTCGCAAGTCGTTTGTGACGTTTGTGATATTTTGCCTGCTGAGTGCACCTAATGGCACGGCCGAATTTGTCTGAAAACGCGCCGCGCCGCAGCTTCCGAAACCGATGTCAACGTGCAACATTCCTGGCGCCGCCATCAGATAACGCTACAGGCGCCTGGGCTATGTTATCCTTATTATGTTCCTATTAAATAACCAAACGGGGATGATGTCGCCGCCTTTTCCACGATTAATTGATGGGCGATATATTAGTGCTCCAGTTACAAGCTAATCGCCTCGTTTCAGTTACATCGTCCACTAATGAGGACATCGTCGACCGCGTGGAATCCCGCGGCACACGCCGAACGACTTCCGGGAGATCGTTCGCGATTTTGAGACGAAGCCGACCGAGAGCTTACGGACTCAAGATCTTCACGAACAACGCTACCATGGACACCGAAGGAGGCGGCAACGGCACTTACCGACGTCATGACCTGCACACCGCGTACCGTCTGCCCCTACAGCGCCTCTCGAACCACCAACTCAAGATGCTCATCAAGAAGTACACGAAGGACGACACTTCCGAGTACCCGGAAATCATCAACGGCGTTGAGGTAAGAACACCGAGGCATGTAATGGGCATGCTTTGAGTGGCTAATTGCAGAGTCGGACCCGCACAGAGTTGCTGGAGAATCTTCAAGAGATGATCTTGAAAAACAGCGCAAGGGAAACGAACGGCCGCAAGTTGATGCGGCCGAAATTGATCAGCAACGCTTTGTTACCGACAAACGAAGTGCACGCGATGGGTATTCCGATAATTAACAAAAAGTCGCAACAAAGAACAACTGTCAGCACCTTCCAAATGGTGATGACCACCAACGCTCCGGCGAGAACCGGTTTCAGCAATGACGAAGGTGACATTAGGAGGGCAAGTAAGGCTCATGTGCCACTTAGCGTGACCGGAGCGACTGCGGATAAAGCTGTAAGGACTGTCCAGGTGAGGCTTTGCCAGAGGTTCAAAATGTGATACATGAAAGTTCATAAAAGTATACATAAATGTATGCTTCCGAATTTTCGATAATTAACAAAATCAATTTAAATAAGATCCTCATTTTTTATTTTCATTGCGAATATTCAGATTGAAGAAACTCCTTTCACCGCCGATGGAGACACCAGCCACAACCACCCGTCCTTCGCCGAGCACATCATCAGCAAGGGCGACGTGAACTCAAAACAGTACCTCCGCGAACTGTCCGAGATGTTGCGCAAAGTGAAGGCTAAATACGAACATATCCGACTGGAATACCTAAGCAAGATCAAGCGAACGAAGGCCGTCGGATCTTCTTCTTCTTCGTCCACTCCGACCACGACAACTACGACTACGACATCCACAACACCCGCTACATCGGTTAGCACTACGACAGCAGTCGAAGAGTTTTATGGAGGTATCCACGAAGCCGCCCTGCGTCCTGTGACCACCAACCGCTGGGCATATGAATCCGCTCGCTCTGCCGTGGTCAAGGCTTCGAAGACCCACGTGAGTGAAGAGGTGATCATTCCAGAACCGACTCACGCTCCCTCAAACGGACTGTCACCTACTGAGAAGCCAGCTGTACCCTCTCCGACTACGTCCGTTCCTCAACCGAGCACATCTGGGCCTCTTTTCATCCCAGTCTTGAATAAGACTCTGATTGTTCAGCAGCTGAGAAAACTGGCAACATTGAGCCGAGAGTACAAGAAGACCCATTCTTTGTCTCCCGTTCCCCAGACTACGGTAGCCCCACAGCACGCCAGTACCCTAGAAGTCCTCGAAGTCCACGATGGAGAAGCCTCCCATTTCGAAAAGCATGATGAAGTGGCCGTGAAGAGCCTTATTCCACCGAAGAGTGGCGAAGCCGTGCAGGTCCGGAAGCCAGCTCCTAAGGCGAAGGCAATCGTGTTGGACGGTGAAGCGTACAAGCCTGAACGAGTAACTCCTGGCAAGCTGGCTATCCACGATATGTCCACTTCTCGAGAATCAAAGGAAATCGTAAGCGGGAGAGGTTAATTGTCCTAAGTTATGCTTATTTTTCAGATCGAAGGCCAACAGCAACCAAACGAGGTGGAGATGCACGATGGAGAGACGAAAGGAGTTAATGCCAGGGTTTTCATTTCTCCGTCGAAAGTTGTTGCCGAAAGCATGATGACCAAAGATGGTGAGTGTGACTGTTGTCCATCTGATCCCTTTCAATCCTGATTCTTTATTGTTTAAGAAAGTCATAGTCCCTTCAAGGTGACAATGAAGAAAGTTTCCGAGCTGACTCGTGATCCCGAGCTGACTGTGGACGAGCTGGTGAACGACCTGCAGCGCGAATTAGCCGAGTCTCAGAAAGTGGCGACCACAGAAAGTCCAAATGACATCGAGGAGAAGAACTTAGAAGGTGAGTGGCAAGTCGTGTTTTTCTTAACACCCTCTTTTCAGCTTTTGCCCAATTTGACGAGAACGAGGTGTGCAACTCTGTTGCTTGCGACTTCGAAAATGGCACTCTCTGCAGTTGGATTTCGAGCCGCGACGAGCTGAGCCCAAGCAGTCCGCACTACCTGCGGAAGTCTCGCTCTACTCACTTCATCCGCCGGAGTTGGTACAACTGGGTTGGCCGTTACCGGAACCGCGTGACAGGGATCGCCCGCGCCCAAGTCTTCTCGCACTCAAACCAGCGGTTTGCCGCTGCCTATGTTCGTCCCAAGCAGCGCGCTACACTCACGGCGAACATCCTTTCGGGAGAAGAAGAGACTGTAAGATTCCGTGCTTGGGAGGCCACAAGGGATGTTCAGTTGCGTGTATGCTGTGACAACACGCAGAATTGCGTTTTTGAAACGGAGAAAGGCGTTAAAAGGGGGACGCGAAGATGGATCGAGCACACGGCCACATGTCCCCAGGGGACCAAGAAGGTACGCATTAGAATAGTATCATAAGTTGCCACAAGTGAATTTCAGATAATCTTTGAATGTATCAACCTGGGAATCTTCCAAGGAGCGTGCGGCATCGACAACGTTTTCCTCGTAAACGACTACTGCCCGGTCCTCCTGCCCAGAGCGTCCCTGCACGAGGGAGGCAGTCGACACTTGCACATCTGAGCGTAAACCGCAGGTTCCGCAGTTTCCAAAAGAATCTCAGAGAAATGTAAATAACTCCCATTCCCTCGCGGAAGCACTTAATTTATTGTAGTTAGAGATGCATGTATTGTGTTCTGTGTTTCTGTCTTGTGTTCCTGTTGACGATTCTAATTATGAGTGAAGAGAAGCCCAATAAATGCTCAATGTTCTTCTTCGTCCAAAATGTTCTTGGTGCCATGTTCAAAAATTAAAAAAATTAGCTTGAATCTCCACAGAAACCATTGTCCATTATATCATGGTCCATACGCCTTCTCCTTCCTGTTAACTGAACGCATCAAGCTCGAGGCAAAACCGTTCATTGGAAACAGTAAAACTGTGAATTCCCGGTATTTGCATTAACTGAAAATTCTCCAGCACTCCATTTTTCACCGTGATAAATTTTCTCACTGGTTTCGAATTTCCATAAATGGGCTTCCTCATCGCAGATACCAAGTCCGAGCATTTGAAGATTAGACGTGCTCTTCCGTAACAGTAAAGCTGTCGAAACTGAGGTTGAGGAATCAATCTCAGTAAGACTTCGACGACCTCCTGAGGCCAATTGCCGACGATATTTAATTCGCCGACTCCGCCCTTTGTGACCATATGATTTAAGAACTTGAAGGCAAATGGATCGTATCGCAGGTCCAAAAGCTCGGCCTTAGCTCCATTCTCCAATAGCTTCTTCATCAGTTTTCGATGCAGACCCAATCTATCCAAAACGTGGAAAATCACCCAGGGCATAGCTCCGTAATTGATTCTTCCGAGAAACGGAAGTAGAAAACGATCGACTTCTTCCTTAGACTTGAAGGTGTGCCACAACGTGTCGTCAGGACTATCCTCCCAAGCACAGTATACGCTCTCATCATCGTCCATCTGAATCTCCGTTACCTGGTTCAACTTCCAATCCAAGTTCAAGAATTTCTTGAACGACATAAATTCCATTTCACTATTACGTGTTCGATGAGCTAAAATCACATCCAAACTCCTTTGCTCGGGGATCATAGCCATGCGCCAGTTCTTTCGCTCGCATTTGTGTTTCAACGCAATGTAACTCAAGTTACACGCGTTTACTTTAATCAATGCGGCACAGCTGTCAGGGCTGAGGACCGCCGTGACTAGCTCACAGAACAGGAAGGGGATAGAATCCATAATAGGGGAAGAATGGAGGGTGCGAGCCGTGCTTCATGTGGTGTTTTCCATGAATTTATTGACTTTCAACAATGCATCAAAATGGAATCACGGCATTCCGCATCTTTCAACGCATTGTTGGTTAGTACAGAGTGCATCGTTTATGACTCACACCTTGTAAGAGCGGTCACTCTCTTGTAAACGCCGTAAAGATTTGCGCCAGATCCTTTAGCCATGATTGGATGTGGTTGCGAAAATCTTTTCCACACTACACGGAGCCTCATTTTCAAACGAATGAGCCGAACGTGGGATAGTCACGAAACGCACCCCCCGCGGCAGAAACCTTTGAAATCTACGGTATGTTTGTCATTTTGAATTTTAGGGACTCAACTTTGAAATTTAACTCGATTATCGTTATTCTAATCTGCTTATCACGTATTAAGCTTTTTATCAGCTCAATGACTAATGTCTTCATTTGTTTTAGACAATTGACAATGTCCGCAGAACTAGAAAAGAGCAGCGCCGGGGAGAAGTTCACATTTTTCTACAAGCCACGAAGTGTGTTCAGTACTTTCCACCACTGCCGCCTCCGCATCGACGGTCTTGATTTCTTTTGCGTGGAGCAGTACGTTGTCTGGGAAAAAGCCAGTAAGTTTTTCAATCATTTTTTACGCTTTTTTAAAAAGCAGAGATGTGAGCTGAGTGGCTGAGATGAAGATGAGAATCTCCACGTCGATATTTGCCATTATTAGTCTGGCGAGTGCATTTATTTTTTCCACACACTAGACTCTTCTTAGACGCCAGTTCTCTGAAAACCGTGTAGATAAGCATGCCTCAATGCCGTTATTGTTGGCTGTCAGATGCGCTTAGTGGTCGGCGCCTTGTCTATCGAGGGAGCGGACAAGGACAACATTGTATATGCCTATAATTTCCGTCCACCGCCTTATTCCTGTCGTTACAGAGCACCTCGGACAAGACGTAACGGCGAAAAGGATCCTGCAATCTAAAAACGCGACGGAAATCAGACGCTGGGGCAAGGACAAGAACCGCTTCGACATCGCTGAATGGAGTAAGCGCGAAGTGTACATGATGTCCGTCGCTAGCATCCACAAAGTGAGTTAATTTTTAGAATTCCGGTATGCGGCTAATTTAAATTTTGGTCGCCGTGTGTGTTTGGGATTGCAAAATTGTTAATTCAAAATGTTAATGTAGAAGGAAGCTGTTCATAGTTTCATATTTATCTTTGACTCTCTAACCAAGCTTGTCATTTCAGTTCATGCAGAATCCAAAGATGCGCCAAAAGCTTCTGGATTCTGAAGGAACTTTAGTGGACTGCAACCCGTACGATCGGCACTGGGGAATCGGACTATCCTTGGACGATTCGGAGGCGGCGGACCGAAGCCAGTGGCGCGGTAAGAATAAACACGGCGCCATTCTTACTGAACTGCGCGCTTATTTCGAATTGTTGTGTCCGAAATAGCTGGATATTTTAAATAAATCTTTTTGAGGCTGTTTTCCACATTTGTTGAAAATCTTCTCTTTCAATATATTGTTTTCGTAAATGCCCGCTTGTGGGTGTTTTTACGGGTCGAGGACAGATCTTTTGTCTAGTCTTCCAGTAAGCGGTTCGACCGACCACCGTGGCCTAATTCAGCTCGTGTTCATAACGCACATGATGTTCTTGTGTTCATGCGACGTGTGTGGTCTGATGCTTGTTCTTTTGTGGGACGTATTTATTTTGTGAATTCGTCAAGTAATGTGAGTTCCAAGGATCCAAAGATGCTGTTCTACCCCCACTTCTTCTGCTGTTCCAGCCGCAGTCGGCTACTCGTTCGGTCTCACCGCGGTCATCCTTGTTTTGTTTCCTTGCGTTACTGTCATTTTCAGTTTGATTCACTTTTATTGCCATGGTAATGAAACATTGCACCCGCTAACGAGAATCCACGATGTTGTTATGACCAGAGCAAGGAGAACATGAAGATCGGAGATTTCGTTAAGCTTGGGAAGGCGGTCGGGGAAGTCCGCTACATTGGCCCTGTAGAAGGATACAAAGGCGAGTGGATTGGCGTCGACTGGTTCGATGGTAGCCGAGGGAAGCACGACGGAACTGTGAAGGGTGTCAAGTATTTCGAGACGAGGTAAGTTGGGTCGTGCTAAGATCTGAGTGGTTGTCTGTACATTTTAACCTCTCAATCATTTTCAAAGTGCATAATTGCGAATTTCAGGCTGCCAATAAGTGGATCACTCGTCCGAGTCCAAAATGTGGAAACTGGCACTGACGTCCTCTCCGAAGTCTTTCAGAAGTACACCATGGGATGCGAAAACGTTCAGCCGACACACAAGATCGGCGTCAAATCCGTTGAAACCTTCTGCGACAATGCAGCTTCCAAGCAGAAACACATTGAACTTCTCTATGCAGTCGTTCTTGACTACGGACGGGTCTGCCGAGCACCGCACGATTCATGCGTGGTGTTCAGACTTTGCCGAGAACTTAATTTGTACGGAAACATGCTCTCAAAGTGGTCGGACTTGTTGGATATTCTAGACGCGTTTCCCTCTTTGCGTCTTTTGAATCTTGGGTAAGATTGAGCTTGGGTAAGATGTAATGGTGTTGTAATTGTTTTAATTTCAGGATGAACTTTTTTATTCGTGATAAGGAGTTCGGAGTTGATCGACGCATCGTCAAAGCTCCCATCGAGCATCTGGTCCTGAATAAGTGTCACCTTACGGAATCTATGATCGAAGTATTCCTTCGTGCCTTTCCCGCAGTCTCGGAACTGCACCTGCAGGAAACAAGTATCAACGGGTTCAACATCGACATATCGGCCTTGGACAATATTGAAACTCTCAGCCTTGAGGGAAACACTATGGGTGCTTTCAAGAATATGAGCAGTTTATCACAAATTAAAAAGTAGGACGGTCTTGCAGGCAAGTCCTAATTTCACTTGTTTCAGATTAACGAAATTGAATCTCACTGGCTGTAGAATTGGTACAATAAAATTTGAAGATTTCATCGGTTTTCCGAAGCTCCACACTTTGTGTCTCTCATCGAATCCCATTCTTGAAGTAAGTTGATCAGATCGTGACCTAACTTCGTTATGTGGCCAAAATGTCCAAGTAATATTTCACTTTTACATCCTTCTTTCAGTGGTCCTCAATATCAGAACTTTCAAGACTGCCTTCCCTGATTACTTTGAATATAGACCACCTGCCGAATAACGACTCTCGGGAAATTCTGATTGCCAAGCTCCCCAAGTTGAAGAATCTTAATCATTCAGCAATCAGTGCGGTTGAACGTCGAAATGCAGAAATTGTATTTCTCAATGGATTTGGTCGAGAACCCATTTTGGACGAGCACAGGACAGATATCGACAGGTGAGCGTTGTTGACATGACTTTTCCTTATTTTTTTAGACTGAAAGAAATCTACGGGGACCCTGACGAGAAAGTAGCGGACCCTCGAGAAATGAAGCTGCTAAACCTGAAGCTTACCTTTAAAGGCAAATGCGTGGAACGGTCGTTTCCTCGCAATACAAGCATCCAGAAGCTTATCGGCGTCTCATCTCGTCTGCTTCGTTTTCTTCCGAGCCGCGTGACGGTTGAAGCAGTGGATCCAGATGGAGGCAGGACAGAAGTGAACTCTCAGTTAGACCGAGATCTCAATTTTTACGGTATTGACAATGGTTTTACCTTTGTATTTTCTCGTTAAATTATGCATCAATTGGAGCTGAAAGACAGCATTACTAACAAATCCCATATAGCCTCTTATTTTTGATGGCAGACCACTCCCCAAGGGGCGATTTCACTCTCAACCTCTTGCAAAATTTTTCGGTGTTGAATTTTATTTGATTCCACAAAAAACCATTAACTTAATTTAGTTCAATAACAACACGGATTTCCCAGACATCTCCAACCTCTTCTTCAATCGGTGTCGTTCATCAGATCATCGTCGCGATCGCTAGCCATTTGCACCCAGTCGTCTGGCGCTTGTTCGTGCCAAAGCGACACCTAAAAACTCCCATTAGACTTCGCTGATAATTACGCTCACCCACTTTGTTATCCGCACACGAGATAGCAAGAACTGATCCAAACAGTGACCAACTGACGCAATTAACGGCGTCTTCGAAGACCGGAAGAACGGTCTGGGTCCAGCTCTTGGGGTCTTCCAAGTTCTTAGACCGCCAGATGATAACGCGTTTATCCTGAAAGCGAAATGAAGAAAACAAGCAATAACAGGCAGAACTCACGAGTCCACAGGAAGCAATAGTTACGGAGCCCTGCGCTACCGTTTGTGCCCAGGCCACGTCACGGACCCAATCGTCGTGGCCCTCGAGAGTGCACTCCAGAATCCATTCTTGATCTGATTCTTTCCTGAAAAAAGCAGATTTTCCTGATTTTTTTCGGTTTTGTTAAGCTAACTAAAAAGTCTGAAACATTGAAAATAGTTTTGATCAGCTAAGCAACAGATTTCAGCTTCATCCGCTGTCCTAACAAGTTTCACCCAGACCAACTCACTTCCAAATTTTGACCAGGTTGTCGTTTCCTCCAGAAACGATTCTCATTGTTGGACGTTGTGCCTCCCTTTGGACCAGAGGTGCATTTGACATGAATGGAGCCCAGGAAACGGCGTTTACTCCATGTTTGTGCGCCCCGGCGATCTTCACGGGCTTCCAGGTGCTATCGGCCAGGAACTCCAAGATCGAAATGTTTTGATCAGTCGATCCACACGCGAGAATAAGGCCGTAATCGTGCGGTGCCCAGCAAATAGAGTTTACACTGCTTTCGTGCTGGTTGTACTCGTACATTTTTTGCCAGTTCTTCTGCTCTTTCCACACAATAACTTTCCTAAACAGCGTCGATTGCTCGGTTTCTTAAAGACCAAATACTTACTTATCATGAGAGCACGAAGCCAGGACGTTGTCGTACTTGGGATGAGACCAAGTGACCTGCCAGACGGGGCCCTCGTGTCCAGTGAGCTCCGCCTTTGGGAACGTGCTTCCGTTAGGATGGATCTCGAAAACTTTTACAAGATGATCATGGGAACAGGTCGCCAGCCAGGTTCCACTGAAGTTCAGCTGTGCGTCGTGCTGCAATGCATTCGGTGAAAGGTTTAAATATATTCCAATGGAAAGCAGTTTTCGAAAGCTTTTATGCGACTACGGCTTCCCTTAGTCTCACAAAAAGCTTACAAGGGAACATTCCCAAGTGCCATACGCGGATTGAGCTAAAATTTGGTGAGTTGGTGCAGTTTTTGACGCTGATTCCGAAAATCTGCATCCCGTCTGGTAGTCAATTGAAACTTGACTTACAATCACATCACGATGAGCAGTGTCCACTTTTACAGCGACTGATGCCTAAACATAATAGTTTGATTAGAAAATAACAATTTGTTAAAAATTTTTTACCATAGTAATTATTTGCCGGTTTTAAATATGAGTTTAAAATAAGGCGATTAAACCGTATTCTGAAAGGGTAATCATATTCAAAACAGATGATTAGGCAACGGGCATCACGCAGCCAAACTGGACCATGCAAAATAATTAAAATACAAGAGAGTCAGATAAATCGCGAATGAAGCGTTAGACTAGGCTTTAAAGCATTCTCATTCGTCACCTGCATTATTCGCCTTCTGCTATTGAGCCCTATTCCAAGAATCCCAATCCAGCAAGATTCACCGCGGAAAACCACGTGTCTCGTCATAATTGTGACTTCGGCCGCTGCGATGGACCGCCACCGATCGCGGGTCGGTCTCGCCGCGCTCGCACTGATCGATCTCACCCTGTGCCCGGTCAACTTGGTTTCATTGAACGGCGGTCAATTTGCATTATTCGGTTTATAATCGGTCCATCTATCCATCCATCCATCGGAGGCTTGTTTCGGAGAGAGACACAGCGAACAAACTCACCACATATTGGCACACTGATGCGCTCCGTGCAGCTTACTGCTCACATGCACACACGGGCGCCGTCCGCCACTAAAAGCGGCGCCGTAAACGACGTGCCCCGAAACAGTTTTGACGCAGTCTTCAAACGCAAGCTCGGTCGAGGAAGACGCTCCGCTCGTTCGGCGTTACCGCGTTTTCACTCACACCCGCTTCCCGCATTTCACAGTCTTTGTTCTGTTTGCATCGGTTGTACGGCGAGCTTGTCCCAATCCACAAAATATACCTCGTCTGCCACATTCCAGCTCTGACTATTTTCCAGTTATCCAGGTTTCATCGTTATGGCCTTACAGCTTTCCTACGTGTCCAATTTCAACCCTCATCTTATAGCTAATAATAAGTATCTGCCGATTGAGCGAAGTTTCTGCTCGGAAAAGTTTAGCCTACAATTGTTTGTATTGACCTTTATTTACTAAGCGTACTTAACTACTAACAGTTTTTGCCTTCCAACGATTTCGTGGTCACATATAACCCTTCTCTCCCCCTCTTTTTACCGCGTCTCACTCTAATCAGCTTACAGTCCCTCAATTGACTCTCATCCAACTTGACACGACGAGCTTGCTTCTCGCCCGCAACCACCGAGCAGCCAGAATAAATTGTTTCTTTTAGCGGTTGAGTGATATTTTTAGTTCATTTAGCATAAATCGAGCGAGTGCGGTTTCTGTATTCCGACGATAGATCGGAAGTGCAAAAGTCGTCTGAAAGCCGATCATTTCTGACGTTTTTTTTTGCATTTCGACTCACAACAACACTATTTGAAACAAGACGGAATGCCAGTACCTTCTCCAATTTACGGCTTTAACGGGCAATTTCACTTCATTCCGTTTCAATCTAATTTTGTTTGTTTCAAGCGATTTGCATTTTTCACATTTCACGGTTTCCACCAGGGAGACCGGTGCGGCGCAGCGCTTCGCGTATTTCACAACGCTTTCTGAATCACCGTCATATTCTTCTTCTCCGTCTCCGTCTACCGATCAATACACATCGCTGCTCCGCGCTCCGAAACGTTTCACTTCGCTCCTCGCGTTTTTGCCTCATTCGCTCTAAACCTAATTAATTTAGCACGTTTAACGCGCGCGATTTCGTTAGACGCACAGATTTGAGCGAGCGAGAGGGGCAAAAGATAGTTCAATTTTGTGTGTTTTTAGCATTACACTGTTTGTTCATTTGATCGAAGTGCTGCGGTGATTCGTTGCTTACCCAGCGCGAACAGTGCTGCGAAGAGAAATCGGGAGAAGAAGGAGGAAGCCACACGTCGTCTGCGTCATCGTCGTCGTCGGCACTTTCCACGGTCTCCCCTCGACGACCCACGCTCAAAATGGGCAAATTACTGTCGAAGATATTCGGCAAGAAAGAGATGAGGATTCTCAT
>KN167041.1:74157-99112 GCA_000757745.1 Steinernema scapterisci | reverse complement strand
CGGTCTCGACGCCGCCGGAAAAACAAGTCAGTTTGAAATTGTCGTTTCACGCCGTTTTAATCGTTTCTTTTAGCCATTCTCTACAAGTTGAAACTCGGGCAGTCTGTGACCACAATCCCCACCGTCGGATTCAACGTGGAGACGGTTACTTACAAGAACATTAAATTCAATGTCTGGGTGAGTCATTTTACTTTTGTAATGTTTGTAATCCCTTTTAATGGACTGGGCGCCATGTTGTGGCCTTCAAGGAACCTAAGTGGATGTGATCACGTCTACTGTATGAACGAGCTTGTTATCCGCCAATCATATTTTGCGAATTTGGTTGCAACTTTGGAACAGGGTTTCCTCCAAGCGGTATAGTGAAATCACCAATTTAAAACAAAGGATATTTTTTGTTAAACTAAATCAGATATCTGACCATGGCGGCTGTGTTTTGTCTGTCGCCAAGACCGGTTCCTCTGCTCAGAAAGGTCAAAATGAGACGGTTGGTCACGCACTGGTCTGTTTCCTTGACCTTTATGGGTCATCTCTGTTCCAGAACATTTCTCACTTTGAGAAAAGATTCGGTGCTGTTTAATTTTGCAATTTTGAGCCATTTTTGAGCACGGCCATTACACACTGCAATAAATTTAGCATTTTTACCGTATCCAATTTCAGGACGTCGGAGGACAAGAGAAAATCAGGCCGCTATGGAGACATTATTATACGGGGACGCAGGCGTTAATTTTTGTGATGGACGCTGCAGACCGGGACCGCGTGGACGAAGCACGGCAAGAACTGCACAGAATCATAAACGACCGCGAGATGAAGGATGCTATCATTCTGGTCTTCGCAAACAAGCAGGATCTGTCTGAAGGTGTGTTTCCACTTCCCGTTCCTTTTCTTAGGTTTCTCCATTTCCAGCAATGAAGCCACAAGAAATCCAGGACAAGCTCGGACTAAGCAGGCTGCGGGACAGGAATTGGTACGTGCAGCCGTCCTGTGCGACGACCGGAGACGGTCTGTACGAAGGTCTAACGTGGCTTTCCTCCAACTGCAAGGCGTGACAAGCCTGCATCCCAATGAGCTTTCCACCACAAACCAAATTCGAAACAAAACAAGACGTGCCTCCTCCACAAGCGTGCTACAAAGGGCTAGCGCTTTAGTTTGTACCTAGCGAGAACAACCCTTATTGCCAGTCTATGATTACACAGTGAGGGCTTCATCTATCGGTCCAGTTGTACGATATTACGTGTTGATCTATGCAGAGAATCTGCCAAACTTCCCCTTTGTTACTATAATATCCCGTTTTTGTATAGAATATTCCCTCGCACAGTGTTTAAAGTACCACCCCTCACTCCCACACAAACCCCATGTCTCAATCGGTCGTCTCGTTATACATAGTATTCTATTCATGAGATAAAAGAAAATCTAAAACCCAAAACTGTGATACCGAGCCACGTATTATGATGTTTCGGCAAGCGAGTCGCAGGTCGACCGAGATGTCCGGAATCTTGTCAGATTCGCACTGTCGATGGTGTTATTTGTAACTCGTCTTTTGTCCCATGCACGATGTGATAATAACAATTTCCCGATGTGTCCTGGAGATGGATCATATAAATTTCGAGAAATTTGACATTTACAACACGAAGAAACGCATGGGGGCAGATACGTCGTCGTAAAACGTAATTTGGCCTCACGTGTACTTGCCAGACTATCTACTACTTCTCCCATTTACGATCTCTAATCTGAGGGAATCCATCAAAGTTTGTGGCTCATCAAGTGTATCGGTTTATTTATACCCGGTTTCTCGTGTCAAAACACTAATCGATGACTAGACTGGATTTACAGGCAGTGAGTTCTATCCGAATCGTTGATAGAGCGGAGGCATAGGGCCCTCGGGGCCTTGAGCAATACTTAGGGTCGGCTGCAAAGGAATAACCGGCGCCGCCTTCGGCACGGTATTCGTAGGCACACAGTACCCACACGATAAAGCGCAGAACTCCTTCATAATCTTCTCGAAGAAGTACGACCGGCACCTATCCAACCATCGCCAGCACAAATTCGTTCTGTCGGAGCATTCTGAAGCATGGTTTAGTTATTAGAGAACGGAATTTCCACAACTCACCTCCTATGACTGCAATCGCGGGATTCGTTGGTGGTGGAGGTGGCGGAGGAGGCAGCGGGAGGTTGACTTGGGGCATGGGAGGCCTGGGACCCATTCCTCCGCCTTGCCAACCGTTTCCGCCAATCTGACTAATGTCGATCGTGTTGGGCGCTGGACAGTTATACAATTTGTTAATCTTCACCAAATCGATGGGACTGAAGTCGATTGCCGAACCTATCACCGCGGTCATCTCCGGGCGCTTCGCCACAAGCGTCTCGAACCCGTTCTTACTGAAGGCGAGACTGTCGTAGTGCATCACGGAGTAGTAGTCGTAAGCCTGACCATAGTAGGAACTCTCAGTGAGGTCGACTCTCCCGAACTGGTCGTATGCATCTGGAAGCAATAAACAACATCTAGGCACATTTTAAATTTCTGCAGTATTCGCACAAGTATTCATGCAAGACCCCAAAGTAAGGCATAGTCAAATGGGGGAAAACAACCGAAAAGAACCACTCAATCTACCTTTGTCGATATTATTCCATAAAATCGTGATGTACTGGTCTCGATCCCAACGCTCGTGCTCATGATAGAATCCCACGGAATGCATCAATTCGTGGATCGCCGTGTCGTACTGGAGGCATCCATCGTCCAGTGAGAGTTCTTGTCTGCCGCCAGCTCGGCCCACGTCCGAATAGCACCTAAACGAGCATTAGCCTCAGCCAACGGAATCATCCTCACCCATCGATCTTCCCGATGTACAAATAATCTTGATCGAAAGAAGTGCGCGGCACAAAGCGGATGCAGGTCCTCGAGTGGTACTCCTGAAAAGCCCTGGCCAGAACTGCGCGCTCGCGCTCGTTGTACTGGCTACTGATCACGTAAGGGATTCGACCGTTCGGCCACTTTTTGATCATGCTCGTCACGCCGTTCCTTCTCACGCCCGACTTCAGCTTCTGAAAGCAGAACTTCGATACAGTCTCACTCGATCTTCGAAACATACAGACGTCCACGCAGCTCTTCCTCGAATATCTCCGCGGTAGTACTTCTGGTGCGAAAGAACGCGGCGTTTCTTCTGGGAATTCACTAAAACGATTGGTCGATAAAAATCCATGTAAGCGTAACGACCTTACCCATTTCTGTGCTTAGCTTCCGAGCATTGTCAAAGTCTTCGTCAGACAGGGTTACCGCGTCATCATCTGCCAATAGATGTTAGAACAAATAGAGCTCACTGATCTTACCGTAAAGAGGAGCGAGGAAATCCTTTTCTGTGAGGTAAGATTGAGCATGTGAAAGATCTGAAACAAAGATTGAAACAAAAACGTTTCAAAATGCTGAAAAAGCTCAAATTTGAGATTGCTTTGCAGAAAAAACTCTACAATTTATAGCGTAAGCCGACTGAAGTGGCCGAAAATTTAATCAAATGTTAAAGCGGTCTAGGAATTCCACACATGACATCTAATACGCCGGTATCTTTTAAAGGGTCTTGCAGTATGAACGCACCAAAGGATCTTTCGCTAAAACTGCTCGTGCCTAACTACAACCCAAACAACCTGAACAAGACTTTCTCACATTCATTCAATGTGGTTATCCAATGCAAACGGAGCGCACAAAAGGAGAAGAACGAATATCGCAGGATCAGAACCCAAAAAACGCATTTCGCTTAATAATGTTTGCACAGAGCAACTGCGTTCAAGACAAAAACAACCTACCGACAAGATGCGAGAGGTAGAAGAGGCAAAGAAGAACAGCGATCCGACATAATGAGACGCAGTTCATCCTATGCACATTTTGGGCGCAGCCAGATGGCCTCGACAGTCTCGACACGTCGCTCGGAATTCTCGAACCGATTCCCCGAGACTTTAAACTCGAAGCTTCGAAGCTCGACAGTGATCAATGTGGGATAACGAACCGCGAACCCGCTCTATTCCTCGCACACCCGCTCTCTCAGTCACTCACACTCGCTTGCTCCGCTCCAGCCGAAACCAGTACGATATGAATATAATACAGTAGCTGCCTGCGCGAGGCACATTTTACCTGAAGCGATGCAATCAGTGGGCGGAGTCCAGCCCTCAAGGCAGTTTGCAAGCAAGCGAGGGGAGGGAGGGAGGGAGGGAGGGAGACCGAAGTCGGGATGAGTCAGCCGGCGGAGGAAAGCCCCTGCGCAAGCAGGAGGTGCAAAAGTGCAGACAATTAGAAAAAACGACCGAACGACACAAACTCTCAGAAAACAGTCAGAGCAGCCTAAGGTCCCTCCTCGAGACTGTTGGTCTATTCCAGTCTTTCCGGTCGCGCGCTGTTTGTGTTGTCGGGTCCCAAAAAAGCTTTACGCACTTTAAATGACCAGTTGCTTTTTGCTCTGTTTGCTCTAATTGATACTTTGTTGACAGTTGACACCTGGTCTCCCTGTGTACCCCATGTTTGCCTCGACCAGCTCGGCCCGCCGCCGGACCTAATGGACGCTGAAGCGGGGGCGACCGTCGCTGGACCATGAAAACCGGTAGATGGGCCAACTGCTGAACAGTCGAGAGAAACTCATGAAAGCAAGCAGTGGGGGAGAGTCTTAATTCTGAACTGGTCAATTCCGATCAGCGAATCAGACTATGAGGGACAGTGCTCGAAAAACAAAATCAAACAAACCCGAACGACGTTTTTAGGTATTAAGGCCTGACTGGTCAATCCCGACGGGTGGCCTTGTCTCGTTCCTTGGGTAAAAGGTCCTAGGACCTCAAGATACACCGAACATCGTCATACACCTCAAGATTTGTTCGTGGCGTAAACCGGATCTGTTGAACTTATCGGAGTTCAATAAAAAGGCGATAATACAATGAAACTAGTTTACTGTAAAGCCGTAGTTTCCGCTTCCTCGCAATCGAAAAAAAAGAAAGAGGTACATATCAACAATTGAGAAGTGGATGAATGTCGATGTATCGTCCATTTACATTTTCGTTCCAAACTCCAGCGGATCTCCTCATTTTTCAGCAAAAAACTGCAGATCGGTTTCGTTTCTAGACATTTGTCTCACTGCATCCTTCTCCTTGATCGAATCTGGATCCTTTTTCTTTGTAGCCTAATTACTCGTGCGAGCAGCTTCGATTACATAGGATCTGGTGCCTGTAAACCCTCTGCTGCTGCCGCCGTTGACTGCCGCCCGCTCGAGCAGCGACGGAATCAGCGAGCGCCGCATTAGCGTTTTAACAACAAATAATCCCCCAGAGCCACTTTATCTACAATGGCGGGATTACAAGCAAACACGTTTCGCCACAGGTTTCTTTGCCGCGAGCCAAACAAGCGAGCGAGGGAGCCGGTGGGACGAGATATCCCTGCCTGCGTGCGCTGGTTCCTCATTCCCAAAAACCCTTTGTGGCATCGGCGCACAAAAATACTTTCGACCTTTTTATTTAGTTGTGTAGACCGGTTCGCTCGAAATGATCAGAAGTGAGGACACAGCTGGTAGTAGCTGTAGAGTAGCTGTTAGTTGTTATGCGATCATTTATCCCTCGCGCATCCAAAGCGCTCCTCATCACTGCTCGCCTCCTCGTCGTCATCATCGATACCGGTTGCCGAAGAGCATGTTGTAAATCAAAGGAATGACTGACGTTAAACACGAGAAACAAAACCTAAAGCGCGATGCATGTTACATGATTTTAATGACGCGTGGAGCGAGAAAAAACGCGTGTTTGATTACCTCACTTAACGAATCGACCCTCAAAAACGCCGCATTACAGTCGCTACATCGATGAGTCCTTACGTCAGTTGAAGCTAATGTTGCGCCACAGCCTCAATTAGGGGACAGTGGACAGTGATAGGCACTGCTACCTGCCCGTTCTTTTTCAAACCGAAAAGAGATCTAACTCGGAACACATGAATGAGTACGCCCGTCTCAGTCGCTAGGCACAAAACTAAAGACCGAAAAATCACAAAAGTTTAATACATAAATTATAAACAAGCTATGTTCATCATCATCACTTTGTTAGCGATATCACTCCTTGGGGTTGTTCGCCAATTCAGAAATCATCTGCTCGTAGATGGCGACGCCGCGAAGGTATTCGTCCTCGCCCAGGAACTCGTCATGGTCGTGCAGAAGCGTAGGGGTATTTTTCATGGGGCTGAATCCGATAGCTTTGATGCCAGCCTAAAATTGTATTTGCTAGTAATGGAGAAAACATATTTAAAACATCATATCTCAGGAAAAGCTCAGCTTACTTCACGAACGTAACGAGAATCCGTAGCACCAACAAAGATCTCCGTCTTGTACTCCAGGTTGCTGAAATAACGGAAATAAAGAAAGCTTCAAAACGAGTTCCTACTTTCTCTCCAAGATGTTCGAAAAGATGTTCCACCACGGATCGGACTTGTCAGTTGGGGTTAGAGCCTTAATCATAGCCTTCTGCGTGAACGAGTAAGTAACGTCGTCGCCAGCTTCCTTGCAGAACTTCGCGATCAACTTATCAAGCTCCTAAAAATGCACCTTACTCTTTACGCACCGGTGTTGTCTTTCTTACGTCGTAGTCGTCCTTTGGTGTCACACGAATATCGAAAGTGGCTTTCATTTCGGCTGGGATAACGTTGGTCTGCACTCCACCCTGAAATATAACAACCATGTAACTGATACAACAACTGTAACTATACCTCAACTTTGGTCAAGTTACAGCTGGTGACATCTCCATTTGTCATCTTAGGGTCGGAATCAAGCTTGGCCTTTTGCTGCTCACGCCAGTCCAAGAAGCTGTTAATGACCTTGCGCTGAAATCAATTTTGGGTCACCGGTAATAACGTGTTGTTCAAACCAATTTCTCGGCAGGGGTGTTTTCCAGAAAACGAGATCCATGGCCAGGTGAGCCTGGGCAAGTGACGGTCAACCCTGAGGAACGACAATGAAATAAACATTAAAACGACAAATACATACACCAAGGGCATCGCTCAGCGTAGTAAACCTTGAAGTGGTCAGTAGGGTTCGCGATACCTTCATCAAGCGAAAAGCCAACGTTCATTTCCTTGAATTGTTGCGTGTTCACGAAGAGAGCCATACCGTCATGACCTCCGATTTCCTCATCTAAAACACACTAATGTAACATGAAACAAAACGTACAGTATACCAGGTCCAAAAACAATATGAATAGTGCGGAGGAAGTCTCCTTTCTTGTCTTTGATAAGGCGCCTAAGAGCTTCGACGTACTGGATTCCAACGCACTTCATATCCTGCGTTCCGCGTCCGTAGATTCGGCCTTCAGCGTCCTTCACGGCAGCGTATGGGTCGTAAGTCCACTTATCCTGAGACGTTCATTATTTAAACAAGCGAAACCATATGAGATCCGTACCTTAAACGTTGGAACGACATCGGTGTGCGAGTACAGCATCAAGGATTTCATCGAGGCGTCACTCCCTCTCTTAGTAAGCCACACGATCGGCTTTCCAGGGACACACTAAAAACATGGTTTTTGCTTCTTAATGCTGTAACTCTATCTTCATCACATACCTCATGAGAGTTGCACTCAAAGCCGAGTTCCTTGCCGAGTTCGTACAAGAAATCCTTGCAAGCGGCTTAAACACAAAAAAAAAATCATAAACGCGGATGTTCGGCTAACCATAGTTCGGATTCGGCTGCTCAGTGTCTATGCGAATGTAGCGACGGAAGTTGGTGACAGCGATATCTTCGTTTGCGTCCTGTGTCATGGCTGCTTTGGCAGTTACGCGACGACAAAATGCTGAAAATAAAAATCCGTTCTTTGTGCAAATAAAACAAATGAATCTTTAGGGCAACTTTAAACGCGACATCAACAATTCGATATTCACGTAAAATGCCCGAAACATATTCAAATTTCAAGCGCCTAATCAACCGTGCCAAACGGAGAGATCGCACCTTTGCACAACGGAACCAACGCGAAAAATAGCGACGGCCAACCATCGCAAATATCAATGAAACTGCAGCAGTTTCGGAGCACTTCAACAGTGATGTGGAAGAGAAGTCACAACAAAAATTCAAATCGTCCGTGAAACAAAACTGCACAAAGTTCGACAACCTTTAGGGGTTCGGCGAGCGAGAGCGGCAAGCGGTATCAGCCGGGATATCTTCAGCATCTAAACACGAACGTGTAAGAATCAATTTCTGGAAAATTCTAAATAAGACCGGTAACGGAAGGCAACCGCGATGCGCCACGGCATCAAGCACATCCTTATCACCATGCTCCACCAACAGAAGGTTCTTTGCAATCGCATTTATCATCTATCGTCCAAAAACAAGTGCTGATCTTGACCTTCACATGACATGAAAATCAGCATTCGGGTGGGGCAAGAGATAAGACACAAATCGAGAATCGAGTTACACACGTTTGACTAGAAAAGAAGCAAAATTAAGGCACAATGTTTGACCAGATTGGAAAACGGTGGCAGGGTGCAAGAAGGGTGAAACTAAATACAGTGAAGCGGGAAGGCGGCAGAGATACAAATATTTACACAGTTCAAACGCGAAAAGGTGGCAAGAAAAAGACGTCTCCCAAAGGAAGCGTCGGAGTCATCGGCAGCGTCCAAAACTCGAAATCAGTCGAAGGTGATCGATGAGGCGCCGCCGGCCGGCTGCTGTCCTCGGCGAGCGAAATTCGCGCTGGTTTGCGCATCAACTGAAACGATCTTGCAACGATTTGAATTTCTCCACTGATGCTCACCAATCTTAGGTTCCTCGACATGGCTTGCAGGCTGTGGGATGTTGTTTGTAGCTGGATGCTCTCGGGGAACGCAGATCGGCTGCATCGCCTGAAATCGGTTGTGATTGATATTAGTGTCTATTACAATCAATGATCGACTTCAGTTTTTGGACTGATCAGTGATTATTGGTGAATTCGCCGAAGATTGTTCCCGTTATGTTACATCAGCGAAACTGATTTGGCATGTTTGAAAATATGTCGCTTCTGCAATGGGAGTATGGGTAAGTCAACACAAGTTCCCTGCCACAAAAGCTGCTTTTTGTGTGCCATTTTGATGCATTCAGTCGCAAAAAACAAAATGAAATCTTACCTGCTCCTTCATGGCATTCGATCCGAACACAAAACTGTTGAAAGGGTTCAGATGCACATATTTCCCAGACCCCTTTTCAACATTCAGCTGTCCGTTCTCCCACACAATCTTCCCCTTGCAGATGGTCATTTCGGCGAGTCCACGAACGGTCATTCCCTCATACACATTGTAATCCGTCGCCTGATGATGAGTGGAAGCTGAGATGACTCGAGTGGCGTTCGGGTCCCAAACGACGACATCTGCATCGGATCCACGGGCGATACGTCCCTTTTGAGGGTAGCAGTTGAAAATCTTGGCTGCAGCAGTGCTGAAATCAAATCCATTCTTAAATCTGAAGCTTTACCATCATTTTTATACCTCGTCACAGCGACGAAGCGCATGGGATCAAGTTTTCCAGTGACGACTCCTCTATCCCAAATAAGTGACATTCGATCCTCGATTCCATTAACCCCGTTGGGGATCTTGGTGAAGTCGTCCACACCGAGTCTTTTTTGAGCGCACGTGAACGTGCAGTTGTCTGTTCCGGTTAAGTGCAGTTGTCCGCTGGAAAGGCCAAACTGAGAATGTTGTGTGTGATTAACGATTAGTTACCATGCCAGAAGGTCCATTAGGGCGGCCGGAGTGCTCGGATCTCGACTGAGCGGCGGCGACATCACCAGCGCGGCCGCTTTAGTCCAGTCGCGGTCGTAATATCCGGACCCATCCAGCACTAAACCGGCGGCAATTGGCTCGCCAAACACGACATGACCCTTTTGGCGATGATACGCAATTGCCCGCGCCGCGTTCTTCGACATTACATGCACGACATAAAGTGGGCAATTGGCTTGAGCTGCAATCACACAAGCGCGATTGGTGGCCTCGGCTTCAAGTTCCTCGGGTCGGGACTGGGTATGGCCCTCCGGGCCAGTGACTCCCTTCGCAAGTATATCCTTTTGTTTGATGGCGATAACGTGACCAGCTTCCGCGTGCACCCGGGCGAGAGCTCCGATCTTGGCGCACTGCTTCAGACCCTCGTAGAACTCATCGTCGTTTACCATGAAAGCGTCCTTATAGGCCAGGAAGAACTTGAACGAGTTGATGCCTGAAAATTGTGCTATAGGTAAACTGGAACACTTCCCCCCATTTGAATACCGTATTCCGGCTTGGTGAGTTCAGTCATCTGCTCGGCGATCTGCGGACTCCACGAAGTAATGGCAACAGATAGACCGTAATCGCAGCAGACATTTGGATCGGCCCATTCTCGCCACTGCCGCCACGCGTTGAGCGGTAAAGTACCCTTTGGACCAATGACAAAGTCGATGATCTGAAAAGTTCGCATTCTGTTTTGTTCTTCATGCTTTTTTCTGTACCATGGTGGTTCCTCCAGCAAGAGCAGCCCTGGTCCCTCCGTAGAAATCATCGATGGCTACGGTACCCATGAACGGCAGCTGCAGGTGAGTGTGAGGGTCGATTCCTCCCGGGATGACCATCTTGCCCGTTGCGTCAATGACGCGAACATCTGGACTGTCGATGGAAATGCTGGGTTGCACATCCCTAAATTAAATCGTCAAAGGCGGAAATGAAAAATTGTGGCAGCCTCACTCGCACAACTCAAACAGTGCAATTTGGACCGCAAAAAGCGCAATTACCTCGCATCCAAGGACGCGCTCCCTAAGAGGTGCTGGCGTAATGGAGGTAATGTGCTGCCGCTGTTCGCACACGGGAAGAATTAGTAGATTTCCACTACACACCGTGCATTAATGGCAAAATCAATCACCAATTTATTTTCTTTTTTTTTTTGCTTACACAATTACGTCTCCTTGAATCAAAACATCCGCCTTCATCATCGAGTCGTCGTTGACGATCGTTCCATTTTTGATTAAGAGGGCCGGCGCTGACATCCTTCAGGGCTGACGGCACTGCTGATGAAGGCCTAAACATGGAACGACGCTTAGAAAAAGACAATTGAGCGTAAGTAATTGTCGGGATTACTCCCATCGAAAGATCGGAATCGAACGAGAATCGCATTTTTAAGATTTTATGCTCGGATGGAGAATCGGTGCTGTACAACAAAAGAAAAAGCTCGAGAATGAATAGATTGGGGAATGGAATAAAGAGAGATTCGTAGAGCACTGGAAAGGAATAAGTTAAGGAGTGTTTACAGGCGCGAAGAAGCTACAAGTGAAATGTGCATGTGGAAGAAAGTTATTTAAGCGAAGCCTAATAAGTGCCTATGTTCACCACAGGCCAGATGCTTTCCCGCCTGGTGGATACACCATCTTGATCGACGCACGGCTCTTGGTGTTGTCGCCGGCCCCGGACACCGAGAACGAAGACTCGAACTGGCTTCGGGCCCCTTCGACGTGGCCACGAGCGCCGGTGCCGGTGATCGGCCGCGAATCGGAAAAGTCATTTCTCTTCGTTTCCAACTTCGCTCGCTCCACTTTATCCGGCGTGTTCATCTAAATAGCACTGCTAACTGCATCGTTCACACTCCTGCAAAACTTACGCGTTCCCTAGCCTGCACCACACCGAACACGTGGGGAGAGTTTGGCTGAAGATTGATGAAACGGCCAGTGCCCATATTTCCCTTGCTGGCAATATTCATTTTGCCATCCTGGTAGACGAGGCGTCCTTCGCAGATTGTGGCGGACGGCGTCGCATGGACAGTGAGGCCTTCGAAAATGTTGACATCAGCAGAAGACCAGTGCTCCTTGGCTGAGAGCTGCTGGCTGCCTTTCGGGTTCCACACGACGATGTCGGCATCGGCACCGACCGCTATCCGACCCTGAAAATATCAACACTGAGCGAGGTCCGGAAAATCGCCGATCAACAGGAGATCTGTTGCCTGCTGTAATATGAACAGGTGTAACGCGGAAGGACAGTTTGGAGGAGAGGCAGCAGTCGGTTTTTTGATCCCCTGGTGCAGTTCAAAAGAAAGCAGCTGGATCCACTGTTTTATGGCCAGACAAGGCCCTCAAACAAAATGCGCTCACACAGGGTCACATTTCTGGATTTTAAATATTTCGTGTGAGAATCTCGCATAGTAATTCTATTTCTCTTTGAAGCATTTGAAATATGATCCTGCGAGCAGAAAAACGCAGAAAAACGAAAAGTTCACTTCAACCACCTACTTCTCAATACTTAAAACTCACCTTTTTAGGATACAGGTTGAATATTTTAGCCGCATTACTGCTAGTTATTGCTACGAATCGCATGGGGTCCACGAGTCCTGAGTAGACTGCCTTCTCCCAAAGCACTGAAAGTCGCTCCTCGGCCGCTGAGCATCCTCGTGGCATTTTCGTGAAGTCACTGCATGATACCCGATCGGCTGATTTAATGGCTCGGTGGTCGGAGACACAGACGCACAGAGGGCTGCTGAAAATGAATGAGCTCAAAATACCGTAAAGTTTCGCTTCGGAAAATTGTTCCCTTTTTTCTGAAGACAGTCGAACCGAAAACTTTTGCAAATTCCTTTAGCATCCCATGAATATACGATGAATCGTCGCGATAAATAATTCACGGCAAAAACCGTCAGAAGACTTAAGGGAAAGAGACATAGAAGGAGGAAAACTCACTTGGCCATCAAGTCCATCAGGTCGTCGACATTCTTCGTCTCTGTCCTGACAGGAGCCGCCAGCAGAAGCGACGAGGCCTTCTTCACGTCCTTGTCGAAGTAGGCGTTCGGTTCGGAGGCGAACGCGCCAACAGCGATTTCGGCGTTGACCAAGGATCCGCTGGAGCGGCCGACGGCCACAGCGCGGCAACTCTGCGATGACGTCACAGAGAGCACAGAAAACGGACAGTTGGTCAGCTGTGACAGTACACACATGCGGTGCACTTGTTCTCCTTCCAGCTGAAATGTCGCAGTTCAGTTTCTGTCGAAACGCGCCAAAAACACTCACGAATGCAGGACGCGACTGGATGTATCCCTCAGGCCCGTCGATTCCCATCTGAAGCATGCGCTTCTCCAGCAACGAGACCACGTTTTTGTTTTCGGGGAGAATTCGAGCATGGGCGCCAAGCGACTTGCATTGCTCAAACGCTTGGAAAAGGTCGCTGTCGTTATTCAGATCGAGAATAAACGAGTTTGCACCACGTTCAACCAGTTGTTTCATTTCTTGCTTCACGGAATCCGACCATCGGTTCACGCAGACACTCAGAGCCAGGTTGCAGTGGCTCTTGGCCTCAGCGAGTCCTTTCACGCGGTCGAACGCGGCGACGAGGGATTCGGACGCCGATTCGGGGATCACGACATCGATAACCTGGAATGAAACACTTAAATTAAATGAATTCTAATTAATTTGCTATTATTTACACCAAATTAGCAACATGGTAATTAGCGATGATTAATCACAGTTGACATAAAATTTGAAAAGCTATAAAAAGTTCGAAATTCGATTGGGCACAAGTTAACAAACTTGAAAGTGCTACTAAGCGAAACGTCGGAAAATTGTTCAATTGCAAGATCGAATGTTTCGAAGCTGCACTCAGGCTACATTTATAGTATGTACCCAAACGACTCACTAAGGGCACTTTTCGCCATCACTCCAAATTGAATTCAATCGCAAAAAATGCGAAGTGTTTCGCAATGAGCGAACACTTACCGTAGTAGTTCCGCCCGCCAAAGCTGCCTTAGTTCCTAGTGTGAAGTCGTCGATGGAACCGGCCGTTGCGAAATCGGTATGGACATCGATTCCGGCCGGAAGAACCATTTTCCCTGCAGCTTCAATGACGATCGCATTCGGAGGCGCAGGAATTGAAGTGGCGACTTTGCTGTAAAAGGGTTAAATTTTGTGACTATTGCTTAAAGGGTCACAGTAACATACCTAATGACGCGGTCCTCCACAAGGACGTCCGCGGAGAAAATAGCGTCGTCGTTGACGATCTGACCGCCGCGAATCAGAATCGGCATCTCGCCGAATCCGGCAGCTCCACGGGAAGCGTTTGCTGGCACAGGCATGGTGGTCGATCCGTCCCGCATTTGGTGTCCAGCGTCGTGAGTGTCCGGATTATTTTGGTCGCCATTGGTTTGGCGCGGTGACCCCGCCTCCTCTTGTCGCTCTGGCGTCATCGATTTCTCGTCATCGCGGGTCGTCGCAGCGGCGGTTGTCGCGGCGGCTTCGTTCCCGTTGGGGGGACTCTTTTCCGCCGCCAACTCGCCTTCGATGGACGAGGTGCGATCTGCCGCAAATGGTTCTTCTTCCGCGCGGTCATCGCGCTGCTCTTCGCTGTCGGAAGCGATCTCGGGGCCTGGCACGTCGAGCAAGGACGACCCGGCCCGGTCTAGGCCACTGCGCAGTTTTTTGTTCCGGCCAGACCTTTGTGCCCCACTCTCGTCTTCGCCGCTTACTGTGCTCCCGGTCGTGCGCAAAACATCTTCGGCGGCGTCCCGCCAATCGGAGTCCTCGGTCGGCGACTTGCCGCCGTTTTCCAGGTTGCACCTCATCGAGAGTTGTTTGAACTGTTCATTTGAGATCGTCGTAACAGGACACGGTTGCACCTCTTCGGCACATTGTTCCTCCGCCGGTCTTTGTTCCTGCTCGTCTTCGTCTTCGCCAAGATCGGGACCCGGGGCCGAACATTGAGGGACGAAGTTGAAACTCGAGGCTGACGAATTCCATTTCAGATTCTTTTTGCAGCTTTCGTAACGGGCGTCGTGGTTGTCTATGGCTTGGAAGGCCGGCAAAGTGTTTGATGGAACCTGGTTGTACGTCGATCGGAACGGCGACTCTTCCCTGCTCTCCCGTTCCAGCAGATTCTTGCGCCCAAACCGGCCCTGCTCGGTGGGTTGCGACGGAATTTTTGAAAAACATGCGTCCGCACCAAACGACGGTCCTCCACCGAAAAGCTCGAGCATCGCCGGAGAAACTTCGAGAGCTTTTCTTTTGGCCGAAACTTTTGAGGCCGCTTGTGTGGGAACCGTGGTAGGGATCGGTGGAGTTGCTCGTGGGGACGACTTCGCTGGAGTCACCGAACGCGGAGTTCTCCGAGGTGACTGCGACGCAAGCGAATCCCGCGAGCGAGCAGACTTGACCTTCGGCGAATCAGTGAAAATCTCCTTCGAAATCGACGGAACCGACGAATGAGAACTGAGTTGTGGGTCAGGAACATCGCCGATGGGCAGTTCTTCTTCTACTACATTCGGAACTACTTCTATGTTCACTCCTTCGAGACTAGTCCTAATAACGAATCGGCATTTGGTTGGGAAGGTGACGGACGCAAGGAAGGGAAACATTCCAAGCTCGTACAAAAACAATAACGACTACAGATGAGCAGACATAAGGGCACCTGAAAAAAGACAATTAAGAGTCGCTTGTTGCGGTTGCCGACAAATCGCGAAACAATCTCGCAAACCGGAAACGTCGAAAAACGAACAAGTACAAAGCAGACACAATAAAGTCATGAATTATGAACTCGTCGAGCGTTTGAATTAAAGGCGTGTTGGGAATCACAAGAACGGGGCCATTAGAAACTGTCAAAAAAGCAGAATTTGCGACAAACCCGGTTACAACAGGAAAAGCCTGAGGGCAGGGCACAAATTGACTTTAATTTGGGACTGATGAACATAGCCTTGTTTACAAACAGAACCGGAATGGAAGTCACCACTTCGATTAAGAAATCACAAATCTTAGAATAACACAAGAAACCGGAATCCTTTAAAGAACAAATAGAACGTTCCATATTCAAATGATCCTAGCTACAGTAACCAATAAAAAAATTTACGACGAGTTTAAAAGGCTGTAAAAAGCAGTTAAAGAACGGTATAGAGGGAGCCAACAAACTCAGGATCCAACCGTACAATTTTCCTATTTAACCAATCCGTTATTCCTATACTGCACATAAACACAAAAAATCTAACTGCGCCCAAAACAACTGCATTTCTGCTGTACCGGCGGATGTTTTGTCGCACAGAGATTAGCGGCAAAGAGAAGACCAGACATAAGTTCGTTTCGAAAACGGCAGTCACGACGGCGCGAATCCCATCAAACGACTTTATGTTTCAGTCAGTCGCCGGTCGCCAAACAGAGCGAGCGAATTTTTTTCGGGAGTGGAGGGGATGATTGGGATAACTAGGTTGAAAACAGCGTCGATGGAAGACGCAAAAGGCGGCGTATTTTCGTAGCGGTGCCGATTTGGTATCAACTCGGGTTTGTGGACAAATGCAAGTGTGGCTCGTCCCGCTTCCTAGTTCGGACTCAGCAGCTGGGCGACGCCGCCGAGATGACTCGAAAGACGCCGCGAGCGAGAGCGACAGCGACGAGGCGGAGCCTGTCTGTCGCGCACGACGACGTCCACCAAGCCTCGGCGGCAATTACTGCGAAATGTTCCAAACTGTTACCGAGCCGTGATATCTTCCGTTCCTTTGTCGGTGGTCCCTGCGGTGGTTACGCCGTCACCGCAAATCTCAGGTGACAGCTGATCTTGTCTTTGACTTGAAGTGCATGAAGTTCTTTTCAATAGGAAAGGCCTTTTTGCGGCGAGCAAGGCAACGGAGGCGGTACAAAACTCGAGTCGGTCCCGCAGCGATCGAGCTGATGCAAAAGGCGATGCTAGATCTTAATCAGCACCGGTATGCCTGCAAACCACTATAACAAAGTTCTTCTCCATATTTCCAGTCGCGTTTCCGCCGTGTGTTGCCAGACGTGACTCACCCGTTCATTTCTTCGCGATCGTTCCACGTTTTCTCTCTAACGCTCACTGAAACAGTATTTCCAGGACGATGACGTCGGCCTCGTCGGTCGAGGCGAATCTTCGGAAGGCGCAAATCAGATATGTCGACTCTGCCAAAGAAGACATTATGGCCGCTCTCCGGGACTTCAAGGATTTGAGCTCCTGCACAGAAGTTTTCACATTCCCGAACAATCCCAGTTCTCAGCTTTCTTTCAAACTGTCCGGGACGATTCCGATCAACTACAAGGGAGGTACATATCATATCCCTATCGCCCTCTATCTGTGCAGCTCTCATCCGTACACTGGTCCTTTCTGCTACGTGAAGCCAACTGCGGATATGAAAGTGAAGCAGTCGCGATTTGTGGATCAAGCTGGCCGAATCTACCTGCCGTACTTGAGCGAGTGGCGTTTTCCTGGCTACGATTTGTCTGGATTACTGCAGGTAAGCTATGTGCATGCTTGAATGGATGGGTACGATTGGTATTAGGATGTGAAAGTTGTCACCAAGATTTTATTTGAGCTCAGGTTTCAAAGCGGGACTTTTGTAGATAACAATGACTCTGTTTCAGGTTATGACGATGACATTCCAAGAACAGTGTCCGGTTTTCTCGAGTTCTGCTGCCAGATCCTCCACCGCGACCACTAACGCCAGCAGCACCCCTTACCCCAACGCTGCTATCCCTAGCATGCCTACTCCGTACCAACCCTTCATGGGATCTTCATCCAACGTCGGAAGCTCTTCGAATACCCCGTATCCAAGTTACCAGCCACCGTATCCAAGCTTCCCGAACATCCCAACTCCACCGTCTAGTCAATCCCCATATCCTGTGCCATCTTCTACGGGTACTATTCAGCCTGAGCACTACAAGGCCAGTGTTCTGAGTGCTCTGGAACAGAAAATTCGTTTGAGACTTCGTGACCGACTCGGTATGTGTTTGTAGGGAAAGTGCGAAAATTCACGTGATTGTTTAGAAACTTACTACGTCGAGATGCAGTCTATTCGCGAGAATTTAAACGACTTGCGGACCGGACAGCAGAAGCTGAAAGCAATGTTGGAACAGTTGGACCGCGACAGAAAGATTATGAACACGAACATGCTCGTATACAAGGTGAGTGCAGTTCCGAGCTATTTTATTCTGGATTCCGCTTTTTAGGAAAAGAAGATTGAGTTGGAGAAGGTTTTGGCGGAGTGCGACCACGGAGACGAGGCGGAAACCGACGTGGACACCGTGATAGACGCCACAACTCCCGTCCACCGTCAGATCGTGGATGCCTACAGCGCTGACTGCGCCATCGACGACGCAATCTACGCACTGGGACAAGCTGTGAAGGAAGGAACCATCGATGTACAAACTTATTTGAAGCATGTCCGACAGCTGTCTCGGAAACAATTCGTTCACCGGGCGCTCATCCGAAAGTGTCGTATCAAAGCGCGCCTTCCGGTTTAGGAAGCGTGGCGTTTTTCGTGTACAGTAAAGAAGACTTTCAATAGAAGCTGCTTGTGATAGCCTTATGAGAAAGACTCGGTCAATTGTATAATTTTCGCTTACATAAATTAATTACTTATTGATGGGAAGTGGATTGTTGCTGATCTGTTGCCAACAGATTTATATCTTCCGCTCACTTGTCTATCTATATCTGTTTGGGATCTTTGTCGATTGAAGCTGTGCCCTTAAGCTCGTGCCCAGAACGGTTTTTTCGTGTCTTACTTTACTGGTATAGTTTTAGTTCTGATTTCCATAAGTAGTTCATTTAAAGAATTCGTAAAACATAGAACATCCGATTTTCCATTCTGACACGATAGTGATTCGTAGCATTTGCTTGGGTGACTGTATCGCTTAGATAGTTTGTATTCGGGATGGACAGAAAGCGAATGGAACATTTATCGCGCTTTTACGAGATCTTTGTTTATTTCTGTGCTGACGGAAGTGACTCATCTGCACTCTAATGCGTTTAATACTCACAGGCATACAATTTCGGTCTAGAGTGTTTTCTAGAATACCGCTGTTTGGTTTACTCTTTCAGTTTCCTAAAAAAAATACTACCGTTGAAAATGTAGCATTGGCAATGCCAAGGTCATTTACACTTTTCGTTGCTAGCATCTACGAATTTTTAACTCTATTCGTTAGTCTGACGTAGTTTTTCGTTCCACCCGTTTAGGAAACTTGCAGCGGATACAGTTGACAGTTTGGATATGGCATACGTCGACAGGCTCTCCAGCGTTGGAAACTTCTACGTCCCCCGACTGATCGCTGTTCTGTGCAAGTGGGGTAGCCGCTGCAGCAGTAAGAACTTTCCGCTTGTGCCCCAGGTCGCTTGCGTCGATGGGGATGCGTACTCTTCCTTCGTCAGCAGGCGCGCAGTGTGAACGCGCGTTTGCACTTCGCGCCCTCGTCGACAGTTCCGCCGCTGTTATCGCATATTGTGGCGGGCGGCGGACTTTGGCCGATTCGATTCGAGCACTTGGATAACGCTTGGTGATGACGGGTATGGTCGGTTGGAGGATGTGCGAGTTTCACGCGTGAATTCCTCCGTTTTATACACGCTTTTTGTGATCGTTTTTGGTGGTTTCCACGTTGAATCATTGTAACAGAGTTCTGCGACTGTTTTGTTTGTGCGGTTGCAAAAGTTTCGAGATGACTTCATGCTCGGTTTTGGAGCGCTCTGTCATATCCTTATCGTTATTTTGCAATAATGGAAACTTGGTTATCACCGCTGTAACCTGGAATGGATCTTTGTTTATTTACGCGTAGCTTTGAAGCCTGGGGTATATACTGAAACCCGTGCAAGTCTTGCGTGTGGATACCGTTCATCCTCTATATTAATTCATGTCTATCCGTTTCAGCAGGATGCAGGCAATCAAATGCGTCGTTGTCGGTGATGGTGCGGTGGGTAAAACCTGCCTCCTGATCAGCTACACGACCAATGCATTTCCCGGAGAGTACATTCCGACAGTATTCGACAACTACTCTGCTAACGTCATGGTCGACGGACGACCAGTCAACCTCGGCCTTTGGGATACGGCCGGCCAAGAAGATTATGATCGTCTGAGACCTCTCAGCTACCCACAAACTGACTGTTTCCTTCTTTGCTTCAGGTTTGTTGTCAGTCTAGGTTTTATTTTACTATGTACTTTTAGCTTAACAAACCCGGCCTCATTCGAGAACGTTCGAGCAAAGTGGTATCCCGAAGTTTCTCATCATTGTCCTAACACTCCCATTATCCTCGTCGGCACCAAACTGGATCTCCGTGAAGATCGCGAAACTGTAGATCGCCTGCTAGAACGACGACTCGCTCCTGTTTCCTCCGCTCAGGGTCAAGCCATGGCCCGTGAAGTCAAAGCGGTCAAATATTTGGAGTGTTCCGCATTGACTCAAGTTGGACTTAAGCAGGTACGCAGTATTCTCATGCTTTTCGAAATTTCAGTGTTAAATCAACGCTTGAGTTTGTCAAGTTGACATCCAAATTTTTCTAGTGTTGTTAGCGGAAAGTGGATAACACTTGTTCAGTTTTGAAGTGTTTTGTGGAGATACTCTCAGACAGAGAGAGGTAGGTAGGGTAACTCGGAGTGGTTAATTATTTGCAACTGCGACATTATGATTAGTGAGCTTGAATTATCTAAAGAAGCAGTTATGAGCATAGCAACCGAACATTCCTGCTAGAGAGAGAAATTAATAATCCGGATGAGGATACTAATCATGCATCTTGAAGAACTTGTATTTTGGAGACTACCGTACTCCAACTACCGTACTGATTACCGTATTGTGTAAATTATTTATGTTTAGGTGTTCGACGAAGCCATCCGCGCTGTCCTGTGTCCTCCTGCCAAACCGAAGAAGAAGTCCTGCGAAATCCTCTAACCATCTGCCGAATTGTTCCCCCGACGTCCGCTTACTTTGCTAGCCTGTTATTATTATGTAAGATATTTGCTCATATCGCAACCGGTCTCAACGTTATGAAAATTGAAAATGTAAAAGTTTGCGTTTGCCGTAGCATTCTCGATTACGGGTAAAATGTTGATTGATACACACCTGCATCAATAAGTTGTTTAAGTTGTTCTCCGTTCTCTTCGTTTTCCTCCTTCCTCAATCTGATCTTCTCGTTCTTCCCTATTTTCGATTTTGCACACAATCTGTCGTCATGTTGCATATGATCTTCTTGACGATGTTTCATGTAATTCGTTTTTCTCGTTCGCGCCCTTTGTTCGTCAGCTTCTGGAGATAAGTGTTAAATTGGTTTGATAGCCCCATGCAGCACATGCATTCCAGCCGCAGTTTGGCTGATTTCATTTCAATCATTGGAACTTGATTCATAGTGCGAAAAGCGTGGACATGCGAGGGACGAGGACAGAAGTCACGCCCGGGGGTGGGCAGTTGCGCACTTCTTGAAGGGCCCGCAAATCGAATCAAAAAGTCCCGTTAGCAAATCAACTCGCGTCAATCTTTCACTTCTGGATCGAGTCCGGTCGTGTGTAAGCTGGAGCTCCGTCTGCCCGTAACCATGCGCCACCTCGCTTCGCTTCTGCTCCTGCTCGCCCTGACCTCGTCACTTCCTCTTGGCGAGACGTTCTTTCCATCGGCTGGCTTCTACATCCCCGTGTCCTACGAAAGGTAATGCGCTAAATTCAATCTCCGGAATGACGTTAGTTTGTTGTGATTCCAGATTTTCCGAACCCGCGATGAAGGGCCAAGTGAAGAGAAAGGACCCGTTGTCACCTGAAATCGTATATGCGCCTGTTGCGTATGGCGATGAGCACCGGAGGCTGTTCGAGATGCCGAAGAGAGATTTCCCATTGCAACGGCAGCAGCTGAAGCGGATGAAGCCCTGTTTCTACAGTCCCATCCAGTGTCTTATGAAGCGAACGCCTTGAACGTGACCCGTCCTGTTTCCAAGCATACTCATCGTTTCTTTAATGTGTTGGACGCCAATAAATTTGTGGTTAAGTTGTTTCATCTGTTACAGTATCCTTCTCGCGAAGATTTGACGCAGCTTCACTTTAAGATGTGCGCGAGAACCGCAAAGGTTTCGAATGTTTTCACCTTTCCGGATGACAAAGCGTCAGTTCCTAACACCAGCCCTCAGTGCTCAAGGTTGATGTACTTGAATGTCCGAGAGCGAACTGTGCCTGAAAAATATGTAGGAGATACTCCAAAAACGTCGTTCGGCCTTGAGCAGAAGTCTTCACAGTTTTCACCGGGTGGCTCTGATGTTTTTTCTGTCGGGGCAATACATATGAACACAAGCTGGTATGTTTTCTATGCGTTCAGTAGACAAATGGCGGCGATCTGCCGCAGTTTGATGTGTAAAAAATTCGCTCGTCTGGAAACGACGGTTTCCAATGTGAAATTCAGACGGAAAGTCTTTGAAAACATGTCTACCTGGCCCAAACAAAAATACCACGAGGAAGCTTATGTTAGATAATGCTAGAAAATTGGGACTACAGTATTCAGAATGAGTACTGAATAGTTGAAATTCTGAGAGCTTCTCGTGGTGTCCTTTTAAACTATTTGTTAGTCTCCATGGTTTTAATTGATTCTGAGCTCAAATTCGCTCCTTTACACACAAGGAGATAAAAACTGCTGCATATTTTTAAATCCAGGCAACTGACCGGCCGGGGAACAACTTTAGTGTCTATTTGGACACGTTTGCACTCGGATATTCGCGTGGTCCTTGGAGTTGACGTTTCCTTCAAGAGCTGGGCGCATGCCGAGAAGACCACATCGCTAAAAGATGTGTTTGCTCTGTGACAAATCGAAATTGACTTTTGTAAACGCAGCATAAGCGGTGTCACATCGCGGAAATGATCGCCATTCGATTATTCATTAGGTTTATGCAATTGAATTTTTTTCAGGAGTTACATCAACCAAGCTTTATAGTCTTCATTTATCATTTAAATGAATATTCCTGCAACTTCTTTATTTGTCTTGCTTCCTTTTTCACCAGTTTCGGTTTTATACTTTACTCGTTTGGGTACCTGCCAGAAATTTACAGCAAAAGTTATGTCTTCGCTCGAACGTTCGCAACAGCGCCTTGCAACACCCGGTCTTCAACCCTGCTCTCACGTGCATCTCTTCAAGTGCAGATCTCCTTCCGCAGAAACCGCAACTATTTGATCGCATATATCGCATATCCGGTAACGATAAACCACTCATGACTCTACCACTGCGCTTAGCTATCATGATTCTTGCGGCCATTAACGATGCAAGACGCGATATGGCGTGAGCATCACGATACAATCGAATCACCGTCGTTGGTAGGCGGGACTTGGCTTCTTCGACAGTTTCTTCATCTCTTCCCTGATCGCCGTTGTGATTGATGCTCGGAATTTGTTGTAAGTTAATGCGGCCGGCGGGAGAGGGCAAAGTGCGACCGGAGGCTGAGAGCGAGTGGATCGCGGGAAACGCTGACGAAGGAAAGTGTTCCTTTCCACTCGATTGCTTTAGTAATTTTGGAGAAACTTTCCGCAACCACAAATCGTTATCTTTCCTCTTTCCCCTTTTACTATCTTTCTTTCCTACGATGATGTAATATTCATGAGGTGCAACGTCGGCTACGTTAGCCACAACATTTTTTTAAACTTTACAGATTCAAAAGTTCAAATCTGGCTATAATGTCTCCAAGGCTTCTTTAGCGAACAAATTCTAGACACAGCGTAAGGCGCGCAGTGCATTTCCGTACTGTAGCGTAATTCCGAATAATCCCCGTATTCCGTTTCCTATGTGGGGAGAGATCGCTGGCTCAGTTCACGTTGTAAATGACGCCTTAAAACTCCGAGAACCTCGTCTCGCACCACGCCACATTTAAAACGAATGGCTAGACGACATTAAACGCTCTGGCTTCCACGTCTTCACAGAGACGCGGTCACTGGAAGTTCTCTTTTCTTTTATTTTTCCCGTCTCGAACATTTCAAAGAAATTCTTCCAAACGATGTCGAAGAGTCAGATTAGAAACAAGTCCGCTTGCTCACTCGGCTTCGGTCGAAACGGATCCATATGAGCGAAGTGAACTTCGCCCAGACTTCCGCACTGCGCGCATCCATTTTCCGGTGATCTAATACCCGCAAAGACGAGATAATCGGCGGTCAACTTTCGTTGACGATCTATAGGATCCTCCAGTGCGCCACCGCCATCACCCCGACCGTCATCACCACGCGACAAAACTCTGTTCCCTGCGACTTTCGGTATTGCAAACAATCGTTGCGAAGGGCATTCGAGCGCATAATGTCAGAGCAACAGCCACCAGCATCAGCAGCGACCACGGATGTGGGGAACGATTTTGTTCAAGCCCGGTGGGGATCGCGTGGTGCTGCGGTCAATCGGTGACCGGCTTTATCACAACCCCTTTTTTCATCAAAGGAAACCCCTTTTTCATCGCCGTTACCCCTCAGGCAACACACTCATTTCGTGGATTCTCTGCGCTCGTTTGACTGTTGTTGTTGCAATTTCGTGTTGAAATGTGGTCCTGTTTCGGTGGTCTCTGATTTCAAACTTGCTTCTGAGAAAGTCTCCTTTTCACACACATTTTAAAGGTGCACAAAGTAAGCAGTGATCCATTAAAGGTTTTCCTGCCATTTTATTTATGCAAATTTATTTCTTCCACTTAGTCAATCTCTCCCCCTTGGACCACTTGCAAATGCGTAACTGTACAGTTGGTATCTAGAGAATCCTTCCCATTCCCTTAAAACGGAAGGAAAAGCAGCCTCAGCTTTGGCTGGATATTTATACATTTAAAAATTGCTAAAGCTGGACTTTGGACTCCGTCGTTTCTCATCGGGTGATATAGTAGCGAATGCCTCTGTTCATGATAAGCCCGTTCGTCGGTTCAGCCGTAACTATGCGGTGCGAGTGATTCAGTGCGTTATCAGCGTTGCGCGATTACGACCGTGACGTGATGCAAGCAGACCGTTGTCGTGCTCTGAATGATGCGTTGATAGGAAAGGGCAACATTTATTCAAAGGGATACATTCGTACGGCCCGCAGCTTGCACCGGAATGTTGTGCGTGGCCTCGCCGCCGTCGCCTTTCGCCCGCGACGCCGCTGCGAACGACGTCGCCGGCAACGAATTTCCCTCTCTTAGCGAGGAGTGACGATCGTGGGTGCGATGCGATAAATTTACACCATCTCCCATTTTTCGTTGGTCCTTTTTCTCGCGCCCGCTTTTAGCCCTTACCATAGCAGCAGCAAGCGAGAGCAGACGCAAGAGGCA
>KN167041.1:57411-74147 GCA_000757745.1 Steinernema scapterisci | reverse complement strand
AGCGATTCCAACGACCGTTTTGTGATTCCAGCGTGATTAAGTGGCGAAGGTGTCGAGTTGCAGTTCCCAAATTATTCCATTGCGCGCTTTTATGGGTTGGGATGACGCGGAGTTGGTTTTGTTGGATGGGTACTTAATTTGAGAGACGTTAAGAGGGCAAATAGTGCGCGGCTTTGGAATTTCTGATTTGTAAAAACCACGCGTTTTTGATTATTACAACGGAAGCAACTTAAAAAAGATGTGCGCTTTGCAAGAATGTGAATTCAGCGTTCTATGGGCTAAACTGTTAGGAATCTTTATTTTGGAAGTTACTTTCAGTATCTTTTCTCCCAAACCCGTTGACCATGTTTTTTCATTCCCTTTTTGCAACATTAATATTCGCGAGTATCCCTATTTCCGGCGCTTCTTGGGCGTCGCAGGCGCCCAGAAGTCGGCCACTTTCATCCAGCGCGGCCCACTGAATCCAATTAAAGCTTTTTCGTCGTTTTTCTGTCGTCGTGCTTCAATTTACATAAACGTTCAACGGGCGGCTGGCCCGAGCATACCTCAAAAGGTGGCCCACTCCATTATCTACCCGTTTACGGCGACATTCTGTCGCCTCTCCTACCGTAACCTTTCTGGATCTGCGGCCCTCGGCGGTGGGTGGCCAGCAGTTCCTGGGACTCCGCCCCCTTTGCGCACTAGCTAACCACAAAACAACCGAATTGACACTTTGAGTTTCAGATAGCGTCCAAGATGAACTCGGCTTCGGGACTCTTCTCGTCGCCCTTGGCTCCTTTCATGCCTCTCTACGTCCAGCCCCAAGCCAGAACCATGTTCCCTGTGCTCCATCCACTGCAGATCGCCGCAATCCAACAACAGCAGCAGAGGCACTCGCTCTTCCTCGCGCAGTTGGCTGCCTTATCACCTCCGCAAACCGTCAAGATTCCAGGTAAGAATCAATCTTATCTTCGTTTCCCTAATGGCTGGATTTCAGAAACGTCCCCGAAGACGAACTTCCGCTCAGTTTTGGACCTAGCGACGTCATCGAACAAGGAAAATGAGGAGAACCAAGACGACAAGGAGAAAGGAGGATTGGCCATGAGGAGTTCGAGGAAGCGGAAAGCGTCCACTTCGCCATCGCCTCTAGCTACACAGTGCCCTATCTGTGACAAGACCTTCACGAGGCATTGGCTCCTCCAGGGTCATCTGAGAACACATAGTAAGTTTCCAGTTTCTATTTAAATTCCTCTGCCTTCAAATAGCTTTTTTTGAGCTCGAACTCCTAGCAACCTACCGTAACCTGGGAACTAATCACTTCCCTTTTTCAGCCGGCGAGAAGCCTTTCAAATGCGCCACCTGCAACAAAGGGTTCGCGGACAAGAGCAACCTCCGGGCGCACCAACAAACGCACACCGGCGTCAAACCCTACGTGTGTTCCCGCTGCGGCAAATCCTTCGCCCTGAAGTCGTATCTCTCGAAGCACTCCGACTCGTCGTGCCACAGGATCGCCAACTCTCAACCTTCGCCACCTCTCCACGTGCACCCACAGCAGCATCTTCTGCCGTCGCCGTTCCGGTTCTGAGAAGATTCGCCGTTAGGAACTGAGATCCCGAATACAAGTGCTTTAGCGGTGTGAGAAATAAAGAGAACTTTTCCTTTGTCGGTCGGAGTCAAAAAGCGGAAACACGTGTTGCGTAAGGGCGCCTTTGAGGGCGCAGCGTGGTGCGAAGGACTGTTTGCACTCCGAATTATGCGAATTACGATGTCGGACGCGTGTTTGGAACACAGAGGATTAGCGTAATCGCACTTTGTGAAGAGACTTTTGGGAAATGGATACTTTCGCTTTGTGGGAGAGGTGAGAAGGGTCATGTTTGGGAGAAGCGGCGGATGTCCGAGAGGATGAGTCAAGGGGACAGCGGGAGAGAATCGGTGGAGCGGAGAACCCGAAAGTGGGGCCAGTGATGGCTGCAAAGTGGCGTTGGAAGTTGATTAGTCATGAGCGACTGAGAAAGCGAGAATGGAAGGAACTGGGTGCTTGGATTCGGTGTCTTCGAGCTGGGAGATTTTCAAGCTTACGGAAAGCTTGGTGATTTTGTTGATATCCGGAATAGCCCCAAGTTTCAGGCATTGTGATGACAGTAAATTGGTATACTGCACCAAACACAGTAGAGTAACTTGTGCTGTCGGCGGCTTTCTGACTCATCGTTCGCTTGGTCTGCCCATTCAGCTCGCGATTCGGAATCGCCACTCCAGCTCTCTTCGCAACTTTCACTCGCCGGCTCTGCTCACATCCCAACTTCTGCAAATCCGGTTCCCGAATTCTAGCTCCCCTTACGCAACCTCCAGACCCCTTCCCTCCTCCTCCTCGGAGTCCGTTACACTCGGAATCCTCCAATAAACCTTCTTTCTCCACCGTCGTTGTGTTCTCCGCCGCCTGCACCGGATCCTCGCCGCTCGCTTTCTGCCTTTGCTATCAGCGCGGATCCTGTCGACGTCGTCGTCGACGTTTTTCCGCCGCGCAACAAGCTCTCCAATATTAGATCATGAACGATTGAGTATTTGGGTCAGCGCGCGAATCCACGCGCCGCTTGTCCAGCTTAATCCGCCTGGAGCGCGAGTTGCTGCCTCTTAGCTCCTTAGCCCCTCCAAACTACCGTACCCTCCTTCCTCAAACTAAGCCGCAGTTTGATGATAATCACAAAATCGTTCTCGTTAATTAGGGAAACGCGTTCCAATCGCGTGTTTTCGCTGTCCAAACACCGGCGGCGACGTCGAGGAAGGAAGGAAGGCAGCAGCAGCAAGAGGAGGATATCTGGTTTAGCACGGATTGTGGTGCGCGAGATGACAGATTCTGATTATTCCACATTGTCGCATTTCGTTTCTCGAGCCGCCGGCGTCAGGCTTCGCAACGTTTTGTCCCCGATTCCGCGAGAAATCGCTTCTCTTAATCTCTTCACTATCCTGGCTGGGCGTATCGCAACGCTGTCGAGAGCGTTTCTGAGTGATTTATTTGATCCTAAGTTGGTTTTGCGGAGGAATGCGCGAGATTTACGGACTGGACATGCTTGTAGAGCTGTTCGGGTCTTTTCGAATTCGGAGAACGCGATTCTTTGGAGCTCTTTCCTGAATTCCTCTCTATCACGAACCCATCCACACCCGATCCTCCGACCACTCATGCGCATCCGCTCTCTGGCTATACAGAATGCCATGCACATATACTAAACGACGGTTTCACTCTTCGGCTCATCGCACGCGATTACTGAAAAACAGTCGGATAATCGCGAGTAATCGCCGAAACGTGTTTTCACTCATTTCTGCGGCTGCTGTAGTTGTGGTCAAAGTATCGGTGCAGAATTAGGAAATTCCCCGGAAAGGGCATTCGGCTGGATTCCGAGGCTCTGTTCGTATTGCTTCGGAATTCCAGTAACTCTGGACTGATCTCTCGAATTCCTCCAAAAATCCAACGGCGCGCAGCGAAAGAAACATTTTAACAACGCTCTTCTCATCCCAGCCGCCTTCGCCCAGAGTCTCCAAACTCTTCGATCACTCTAATTCACGAACGTCGATCACCCCGATCTATCTCCCGGCTGCTGACAGCTCTTCTCGGACCCCGCGCAACAAAAAGTCGCTTTTGTTTGTCGCCGGCGGTGTTCCTTCTCCTCTCCCGCTGCGTAATTAGCGCCTGCGGAGAGCATCCGACTTGCAAACTTTGAGCCGTTTTTTGTCCTTTGAAACTTTCGATTGATTGACGCGTTCAGCGATCTCGCTGTAATCGAATATCCGTGGCGACCTGAGGCGATTTCGAGGTCTCCGGCACCTCCGAAATCTCCCTCGATCATCGTTATGTCGTGCGTTCGCGATTTAAGTGTTCTTGGCACCTGCGGGCGGATTGAGGAGTTTTTGGATTGGGACCCTGGAGGGGAAGAGTGATCGATTGCGTTTGGCGCGAAGACTCTGACCCTTAAGTGGTTGCAGGTGAGGTTGTTTGATGTGCCCAAGGACAATAATGTTTGCTGTCACTTGCCCCGGTTGCATACCACTGCCGCTGCCGCCGGAGTTCATGATGTTCTGGAATCGCCTGAATCTCAGCCGAAATTTGACACCTTCGCCACTTAATCACGCTGGAATCACAAAACGGTCGTTGGAATCGCTTCACAGTCATAAAGTGTCACCACGACGGGCTGATACCCGAAGATTAGATATCCTCGCGGACGGGGACACGCGAACAATCGCCGTAAATCGCCTGGATCCCTGAGCCGAGGGGCGAGTACCTAAACCCGGCAGGTCGAGTGGTTTTTTATGGCCCGCGGCGCCAACAAAGGCCACCAACGGCGGCCGGCGCCTCTCCCACTCGCTAAGAAAACTTTCTGATTTATGCGGTGCGCGGAGGAGCCGAAACCGTGGCAGAACGCCGATCGAATTGAGTCGATCGAACGCGGATTAAACACAAAAAACGCTTTCAAAGGGGCCAATTCAACTCGCTAGGAGTAGCCGGGGATACGGTAGAATTTCAGTTTTGCAGGATAAGAATTTAATAGCTAAACACATTTCGAGGCAAGCCTCGATTCCACTAAAATGCACCCTTATGTTAACTACGTACAGTATCACTTTCACCAGCTGTGGCCGCGTTTCCTACACGACCCTGTGGTTTTTCCACCTTCCGGCACTCAATTATCGCGCGACCATATGTCCTAAACAGCTTAGGCCGGACTCGGTCCTGCTCACCTTCGACAGTTTCCGCGGATGTTACAACATCCGAAGGCAAAACAAACACACGACCGCGTAACATCAACACTCTCGGCAAATTACGATGCAAAGAAAAGGCGAACATGTGTTTGGAGGATTTACGACACCAACAGACCGTCGCGAAGTGCGGCAGAGTCAATTAGGGATTAGGTATGAGGCTGGGAACGTACCTTCGGGCCGTCGTCGCCTTCGTGGCCGAGTTGCGAGGGGCAAGGCGGCCCCAGTTCCACAGAAGAAGCGCACTTTGCAGCGGCCGCGTTTGGCGGCGGCACTCAAACGCAGATCAGGTGGAAGCGTGACGCACGTTCCGAAGTGGGCGAAGTGGAGGACGTGTCCATATCCGTGGGGATCCGAAGGGTGCCCGGAGGAAGACAGCGCTTGAGATCACAGGGCTCCTTGCCGTGTTGGCTTGATCCTTGGTTCTGCATCGAAGATCGCCTAAGAAACATTGGATAAGTGGGTTTGAGATCGTTGGACCTACCAGTGGATGTCCCCACGTTGAGAGGCGATCTTCTTTTTGGTTTGAGTCCCTATTAAACTTGCGCCTGAAAAGAAAGAAATCAGTTGGCGTGGAAAATGTAGAAAATTGATAGAAGACAAAGGGAACAAACACCGCGTAAAAGAAGAATTGAAGAGACATTTGATCGGAGGAATTCCACAAGATTCTTGTGTGTTTGTGTGAGCTTGAAATCAAGAAATTTGAGGCTGAAAGCAGCTGAAACGAAGAACTGCCCTCTGTTAGGGAATGCCAGAAGTTCGGTTTCAAGTCTTACCGAGCGAGAGGATTCGTCGGTTTTCGAAATTCGCGACTAGACGCGACTTCCCTCAGACAGATCTCGTGGATCGTCATTTTCAGTTGAGCGCTCGGTGGCGACCGGTCGGATCCGCGTGTTCTCTGCTTCCGTGTCACACCGTCACTTTCGCGAGATTTCGCGATGTTTTTTCCAGGAATTCTTTAGCTGTTCGTGTGCACTTCGCGGAATCGATGGTTAGTTTGATGCATTTATTGGCGGTGCTAACGCTGCAAGTATGTTCAAAACCGAAATAGTTTTATGTCGACGCGCGAATCATCTTCTATATCACTTGTAACTTCTTCCCTTTTCAAACATCACATTATTCCAGAATGCCGGAAGGTATGCCGATGGTCCTGGATCGCATCGGCAAATTCTCTGCCGCGTTGATCTGTGTGCTGTGTATAATCGCCTACCACACGAAACTTGCCCAGCCGAGTCCTGATTCCAACATGTAAGTTTTCGTTTTCCAACTCAATTGTTGATTTCTCCTAATGTTAGATACAAAATTCCCAAACACCTGGCAGAATTGCTCGCCGTCAAGGATCTCGAACTCGTCGTCCTGGATCCAGCGATTTTCGACTGCATAGCCAGGGACAAATGTGGCCTCGCTGAAGCATCCAGAAGGCTCGAGCTTGGAACGACGCTCGCAAACATGTCAGCATTCGGAGGGCTATTCCTGCGCCATTTCGAGGTCAGTTGTTAACTTTTTAACGATGATTAACCTTGATTGATTTAGGACAAAAATTGGACATTCAACGTGGGTAAATCGCCAAACATGGTTCTTACGAAGACCGTGTATCCGGCAAACTACAAGAAACAAATCGTCGTCAGGCTGATTATGGACAACCCCCAAACGAACTACTTCATAATGTGGGGCGACCGGAACTTCGATCTGGAGGACATGGCGGTGGATCGGTAAGCTGTTTACGTAAATCTACTATCAATTCATTTGATATTTTCAGCTTTGAAATATGCGAAGTTGAAGGAACCATCAAAACACCTTGCGACATCGACCGTTTCGAGCTGATGTGGAAGAACGGCCGGTTCCTGCTTTGCAACTACGACCTGGCCGTCAGCTTGCGCGACTTCAGCGGGAAGAACTTCTACCACCGAGTGAGCGAAGGCCATCTCCTCAAGAACTTCGCCAACTCGCTCTTCGAGTCTGGCCAACTGCCAACTCTCTCCTTTGGATCTTTACTGGGTAAGGAAAAGCTTTGTCGTCTTTGATTGCTTTATGCAAGCAAACGAGTTGCGTTTACTTAATTATTAACAAGCTAATATAACTTAGGTTGCTAGTATTTTGATAACGCAGTGATTAGTTGCTGACAATCTAGCCGCTTACAAGAAGCTGCTTATTAGTAGCATTGTTTGTATCTTTGTTAGTTTGCTAATCTGCACTGATCACTTGGTAGTGATCTTTATCACACTATCGTTATCGAAGTACTTATTGATACTTTTCTAGGTTGGCAACGGGACTGTGGTATGATCCCTGACAAGTACTGGATCGAGCTTACTGTTGAAGCATCACAGTACAACCACAGTTTCGTTTCTTCGCTGAGAAATTCTACCGGCATCCGCCGTTTCGAATCCAGCGGAGAACTAGCTCATGGTTTGGAGTTCCAAGTGGAGCTTGCTGGAATCAAGGATATCACTGTGCAAGTGTATTACAATTATCCTCACAACTCAACTCACGACTGGACGATTGACGACAATAACGAGTAAGTGGAAGCCATCTTTAAAGCATTAACATATTGACTTTGTAGATATCACCTTCCAAAGATGACCGGAAACTGCGCAGCCGACTTCCTAGGATACTTGTTCTACGTGCCCTGCAATTACAAGGATAGGATCGTAGCAACGTATGGAGAAGAATGGGCGAACTACATCGTCACGGAGAGCTTTGAAGAAGATGGATCCATCTACCTTGAGCAGAACCAAGGTGTCGAGCTGCCATGGTAAGAACGAATTTGAATGTAAATATATTTGACGATTTTTTAAATTAAATTTTTTCTTGTGTAGTTTCCGTTAGCGTTTTAGTTATAGCAATAGAAATGGTTCTGTTCGCTGTTATATGTAGCTATAGAAATGGCTCCGTTTATTGTTGAAATATTTTTATTTACACGAAGGAAAGAGATCAGAAAATGGGCGAAGGCGGTCAGTTTGAGTGGTCGCTCTCGTCATCGTATCCTGGAGGAACAGCTGCAGGGTCCGGACGAGGCGCTTTCGGTGCGGAGGCCTCCAACTCCACGCCATTATCCAAATCAATGATCTCCTCGGCTGGGAGACCCGCTTCCTCCCGGACCTTTCTCCTGTACTCGTTGTTCGCGTAAGGCATTCCAAGGAGTTCGTCGGCGATTCGGCCCGCTTCCCGGAGCCCAGAGAGGTAAGCGCCGTGGACCGTGGCTGGGTAGTTCCGGTTAGTGTGCTCACCAGCGAAGTAAAGGCGGTTCGGGCCGTTCTCCGCTTTCACGGGCTCAGCCAAGATGTCGTAGTCCTCGCCAGTGGCTCCTGGAGGAATGTGGCTGTAGCATCCGCGGGTGTATTGGTCCATGTGCCACTTGGTGAGGCAAGATTCGAGGGGCTGAAACGAGGAAAGCGTGAAAAGGGGAAACGACCGATCGGAACGAAGAAGTAAGGTGGAAATGACCCCGATTAAACGGCACTTTGAGACTGGCTAGTTAGACAAAAAATCAGACAGTGTGTGTCTAATTCAGTTTTAACGGAAAAGAGGGATTGTTCACTTTAATGAACGACCGAATCGGTCGCTCCCGAAGCCGCAAATCTTACCTCTTTTGGACAATGGTGGAACATCGACCTAAGGACGTTCATCGTCCTTTCCACAATCATCGGCTTCGAGAACTTCTGCACCACATCCGCCGACTCGCCGGCGAACATCGCCACCAACACCGGCTGGTCATAGGGAGCAAAGAACATGAAGAGTTCTCCCCTGGAAATCTTCGACTGGCTCATTCTTCCGTAGGTGTGGATGCTCGTATCCCAGAAGATCTTATCGAAGAATAGCACAAGCTTGTTCAAACTGCCGAAGCCGAGTTTGTGAATGGATTCGGTCTTCGAAGGCGGCAATGGAGGTTCAAAAACAACTCCTTCGCCCGGCTTCTTCAGCGAGTGTTTCAGAATTCCCAGCGGCAGCGTGCACAGGACGGCATCTGCCTCGACGGTCTCCATTTCGTTCTCTTCGCTCTCTTTGTTCTCTTCTTGAACGGCGTTCTTCTTCCTGAAGGTGACGGTGCAACCAGTGGGAGTGTATCCGACTTTGGTAACGATGGCGTTCTTCCGAATGTTGAGGCCCGTGGATTGGTGGTTGATTAGCGAAGAGAGTCCGTCAAGAACTGAAAAGGATTCGTTTAAAATTTTGAATTTGTCCGTTGGGAAGCGCTTATAATAAGAAATAGCCGTACCAATGAAAGAGGATCCTTTTCTCTTACCAGAAACATGGGCTCCCTTGAATTCATTGTTGTCGTCTTGGTCCCATTCTTTGAGGTCAATGTTGTGCAGCGAAGTGCCGTTCGCGTACTCGAGGTTCGCGATGTGGAAATCGAGCGCGTTTCGATCTGCAGAGTTCATGTACACTTCGCTGAAAACTCGATTTTAGTGGATTTCGGATATGACTTCCCTTACACAGGCTCCATAGCTCTCATGTTGCTCAGAGCCCCGACGAGTTCGTCGTCGCTTCGCTTCAAAGTATCGTACTTCTAAATCCAATTTTAGGTAAATCCTTCATCAACAGCTTCAATTCTTACGTCGCACAACTCGGCCAGCTCCATTTTCAAGCTTCCGTGGAGAATCTCGTCCTCCACGTTATCCAGATTGTTCGACCGTTCGAAGAAATCCGTGAGATTCCGGACTCCCTGCTCCGCTCGGTACTTCTGCTCCATCTTCTGGATCTTATCGGCCAGAATTTCCATTTGCGCAAGGGTGGCAGCCGCTTGTTCTTTAACTTCTTTTTCCTGCTCTACAAGCGTTTCCAAGCGCTTCCAGAAATCCAATCGCTTCTTTTGGGTTTCCAATTCCTTCGCCTTCACCAGCACATCGTAGGTTTCTCCGAGGCTCAGCCGCCGGTCTTGGATCCTCACGATTCCCATTTCGTGGGCGATGTAGGTGCACGCGGTAAGGAAATCGTTGAAGGCCTTTTCGATCAGATCGTCCTTCCGTTTATCCAGCGGGCGGCCGTTCTGACTGTACACGGGACAATCTGCATTAATGGGATTCAGCCGAGTTGTGGACTGGCAAGCGAGAGTCAGGAGCGGATTTCCACCTAAGAACAGAGCTTAAATCCAAACGTTTCGTTGATAAATCTTACGCATTCCAGTAATAAACATAGCTCCCAGATCCGCACAGGACTTCCCCAGGCCATTCGGGCTTCGGTATGTCATCACGCGTCCTCCGAATCTCGGCCTTGCTTCCAGAACGATGACTTCGAATCCGAAATCGGTCAGCTTTCTGGCGGCTGCCAATCCTGAGGCTCCGGCGCCAATGACTACGACCTTCTTCTTGGGTCCCTGGCGCGGAATCGAAGAGCGGACGAAGACGCCAAAGTTGATAAAGCCGAAACGGTCCAGGAAGCCGTGGATTCTTCGGATGAAGCGCTGGTCGCTGTTGTAGGGCGAAGGAATCAGGTCGAGAAGTGTCGCCATCGAGAGTTCGGTGATGGGGTCGTTGACCCATTGCAAAAGCTAAAGCAGAGGAGGTTAATGAGAATAAGCTTTCAGAACTCACGATTCGATTTCTGATAAAGAGGTACATCATGGTGGTCGATTGGTCCACGACCACGTCGCTGAACACGGAGAGTTCTTGGGACGTCATGCGGTCGTAGGGAAGGCGAGAGCACATCGCGGCGTATCGAAGCGCTGGAATAAGAAATCAGGTAATATTCGAGGTTCTGAAAACCGATGAACTCACCAACATCGTCGCCCTCCCAAGAGCCGACGTCGATTGTGGAGTCGCGGTCCAAGCAGAGCTCCGCGATTAATTCTTCGGTGGCCTTGGCGCTCTTGGAAACCGCGCGTGAGGCTTCGCGTTTCAGGCTCCGGCGAGTTGCCCGCTGGGATTCCGCCGTTTCGGGGCTGCCGGACTTGGCTGGCTTCATCTCGATGGCGCCGTCGAAGTCGGAATCGTCTTCGAACGGTGACGCCGAAACCGAGCGACTGGAATCGGACATCTCGATTCGAGTTGACCTGAAACAAAGATTGGGATTAAAAGAGGGGAACGGAGATCGGGAATTTGAGCGGAGGAGAGCACGGAGGAGAAGCAGCGGGACTTCGCGGATTTGAGTTCGGAGTTGGCGCATATTTGCAATGGAGCGGCGGAGAGATCGTGGCGGGAGCCTCGCGGTGGCTACGTTTCGACCAAAGTGTGTTGTAAGTGCAGAAGAAGAGAAACGCGGTGTTGGGAAGAAGAGGGAAGAAGAGAAGAGGATTCGGGGAAGATGGAAGCCGCCGGAGGAAGGGCTGATAAATGCTGACAGAGGCGAGAAAAACCTTATCGGCCACCGCGGAAGCGGCAAAAGTGGGAAATCAGAGCCTCGCTCGCTACTCCTTCACGCGCCAAACACCTGACGTGGGTTTGACCATTCCGCCTTGGATTCGATTACAAGCAAAAGCCAGATTTTTAGTGGAAGTCCGCCGCACGGAGAGAATAACGGAAGTCCCTTGGAAAGTAATGCGTCGAAAGGTGGAAGCATCGCTTCTAAAAGAGGCCGCGGCTTCAGTCGCTATTGATCGATTCGTTGCCCTCGCGCGTGAATCAAGGAATCCCAGTTTCCCATGTCTCGGTTGGTAGTGAGATAGCAATAAGGACACATACGATGAAAGCTGAAAAACCCACGAGAACCCAATATGCAAATCAAACATTGTTCTCGATAAGTGGCTGACGTAATTCGTGTTTTGAACAATCGAATTCTTGTTAGGTGAGGATTACAAGGATGAGGGAGGCCTCCGTTGCGCAATGCAATGTTCCCCAGCATGCTTCTGATGCATCTGCAAGACCAGGATTCAAATGGAACATTGCGTATCGGAAACAAGGAAACCTTTATACATTGCATTATGAATTCTCATCTCTCCTTTAAAACCCTCCTTCTGTAACACGATCTGGCCATAAGAGACCTGACAAGAGCTACCGTACCCTCAACGTCCATCTGGCTCTCGTTGACCTGTCTTCTCGATATCACCTATCCCCGTCATCTACGTTTATTTGCCCAAATCCGTCGTTTTTTGATCTCGATCCTCCGGCCCGCATTCAAGAGTCCCTCTTCAAGCGCGTCACTTCCGATTGACTCCTCCGCTTTTGTCGCGACCACCGTAATTGTTTTCCGCTTTTCTATCGTTTCTGCACCTGTCCGCTTGCTCTCCTTTCTAAGTGTTCGCGTTCTGTCCGTTTAGGTCGAGGCCCGGCGCTTCTTAGGTGTTTCCTTAGCTTCCCCTAGCTTCCCCTATCCACCTCATCCCCATCTACTCCCCGTACCTGTCCGGGTGTCATTAACATAATTACTCTCTGAGCCCAGATTTCGCCTCCTTCGCTCTTCTAATCCATCACACATCTCCAAAGATGAAAATCCCATAATTGCTCGTCGACTGGCACGCTGAATACAGGCGCCGGGCGAATCAACTCGGCTAACCCAAAACAGGCAATTAAGAAAGCGACCGGCGAGACCGCAACAGGTGTCGTTTGGGATTCAGCGCCAAATGGTCCTTTGCCACTTTTTGGGCGCTTAGAATCCACTTAGATCGATGACAGATGCGTGTAACAATCGATGTTCTAATGGCACTTAACCTCTCACCTCGTTCGCCCTTGCTTGGTCCCATGTGGCGCTGCTTGAAAGTAGGAGAGGCGCCTAATTTGGAGTCTATTCAAAAAACGAAGAGGAGATTGGGGGTACTGTAGCCGGTGGGTTTGATGCCGACGTTGGAGGAGTAAGTGGGAAAAATCAGAACTGATAAAATGTGACTGGTGCGTCAACGCGCTTGTGACCAGTCACAGTGGCGCTCCCAAACCACTCATGCTCGATTCATATCACCGATGGGACTCTTCTTGGCAACATAACACGTTTTCCGTCGACGTTTCCTTGTTTTCACGTCGGGTTTGAACCATTCAAATCTTAGTTTCTATTTCTAAGTATATTCGTCTGCTTTTCGTCATCGTTGTGCCTTGACTTCCTGTGAATTTCGGATTTCCGCCGCTCCGAACCTTCCTCCACCCTCACTCACAACCATATGTTTAACATTCAAACCGCAATCGGAAGCGATCGAGCAATATGCAAATGCGAATTAAAAGAGAGGCCGACTCTTCCGCGGCCTCAACAGGTCCAGACGGCGGCGGATCGTCGGCGGCGACCTCCGGATGGCCACTTGTTCTCGAGGCGCTCAAGTGTTTACCGCGGCTCCGATCGGTTTTGAATGAGGAGCGAAAGCGATTAGACCTTCGCTAATCCCGAAAATCGAATTCTGGACTTGAAAGACTGCGTTTGGCCTGAAAAGGATACGGAGATCATGACGCGATCGAGAGGAGAAGATAGCGATAGCCGAGAAAAGGAGATGCTGGGGTTGCATAACTGGGACACGTTTGATCGCGCCGCTGAAGTTTATCTTTGGGACGAAATTATAGCTTTGTTTTGCGGTTTTGGCTTTTTTTATGAGGCGATAGAGGGTTACGGTAAGTGGAGAGAAGCGACGGAAGGGAGTACAAACATTGGACTGAAGTTGTTTGAACAGTCTTCTGTCAAGGTTGTCATTGGGAGGTGGAGAGGTACTGTAGGGAGGATAGTGAATCGCGTCTGTCGTCCCTCTCTCTGCAAAAAAGCATGATTCCGTGACGAGCTCTTCAACCCAAGTTTTCACCTTCTCCGAAGTTCGAAATTGCGTCACCCATTGTCCAGAAACATATGCTCCGGACCCATTAACCCAGCCACAATCTGTTGAAAGTCCCCTCGCCCTCTCCGTTTCCCCAATCGCCTTCGCGCAATCGCCCAAAACGACAAAACAATTGCGTTTACAATCGGAATCAATACAATTACAACCGTCTTCGTGCATCTGGAGATTAGATTTGCCGTTTACGGCCGTCGTTTGCTCTTCCAAGGGCGGATTCGAGATTTTTGGTGCTTCCTTTTCCCCGTTTTTGGACTCCGAAATTTCTGGACAGATTTCCGACCTCCAATTAGCGTCTTCTTGGCCCCTCAATTGCGCAACGTGAGTCCATTATACGTGCGCTCTTTTGGGACTCGAGCGCCGCCACAAGAGCGCCGCACATGTTCCCGGGGCCAAAGGTCAACAGTCACCTCTCCGGTCGTCCCAGGAAACCCATTCAAAAGGTCTCTTTGGACTTCATTTCCGATTTGTAACTCTCGACCGCGTTGCGCAACCGCCTTTCAAGCGTGTCCCCTCGCGTGTTCCCCTCGGTTCCATTCAGGCCCAACTTTGCTCGTTTTCTTTGTAATTAGCGCGTGCAAACAGTTCCCCGCGACGCCGCCGCCGCGGTCGGTGCGCTTTCCAAGCGTCCCAGATTCGCGCGCCCGGGAAGAGGACAAATGGATTAACAACGGCGAAAGTTGCGCCAACCGACAATTTGCATGTGGCAACAATGGCGGAACTGGGAACGTGACGGTAGCCTTGGCCTCGAGCGATCAGTGTGCTCGGAGTGCAAATCGAGGTGGTCGTGAAGTTACGGCATTTGAATAATCTGTGAAGAGGGATCAGATCCAGTGAACTGGGAGTGTCAGGGGTCAGATATCTGACGGTAAGGCAACGAGGATCTCCTTTGCATCCAATCAAACATCAAAACCTTCGTCGACTTCATCAATCGCCAAAAAACGCTTAATTAAGTCCTCGCCAACCGGTCTCCCATTTCTAACGGCGACGATGATAGTAATGAGGTCGTCGACTTCTGGGTTTCCCTTTCCCTCTCAACGCATGATCTCGGTTTCCACGGATCTCCGGGCTTCCTCTCGAGTGTTTTCCGGGTTTCCTTCATAACTCAGAATTAGATTCCTAAGACCCTTCTTGCACAAGAACGAATTAATCTTGGCAAGTTAATATCGACGCATCTCGCGCGCCCCTTGACCCTGTTTACAGCTGGCTACACGCCTCAGCTACAAGGAGACCTTTCCTGAGGCCACCCGGGCCAGATGCTTGTTCGCAACGTTGCGGATTAATTATGGCCGGGCGCAATCATCTTCCCAGTTATTACCAATAAACACATTCAATATTCGCGTTCGATTGTTCGACACCCTCGGGTGGCCATGCTGGTGGCACTTAATCGCGCCTCTTCGCCTGGAATTCGTGATGGTGCGGGCCGGTGAGGGCCGATTCCCTGTCCGGGCCACGCTCGGTTATCCCAGGCGACCGCTTGCATAAGCCGATTAAACCGCCGTCCGATGACCCTTCCTGTAACCCAAAACACCGACTAATCCCCTTTCCGGAGCCCTCCGCTCTCTCTTTCGCCCGTTTTGCATAATTAGAAACCTCGCCAGGTTCGCGTTTCCGTCTTCAAAGAGGATCAGCTGACTTCCACCGGCGCTGCTATTCTAAGCGCTCGTCGCGGGCAGCTGCGGAATTTGCATAATGAGGATGAGTGACGAGCTGGTGACAAGCTCATCTCGGGCTTGTGACGTTTTGCGACCTTAAATGGAGTGCTTCTGGGTTTCCCGCGTTTTTTTCGGGTTCCGGAGATGCATCGTTTAAACGTGGACAAAGGGCGATTTAGAGAGGGGCGAAATGTTGCTTTTTGAATTATTAATCCCGATTTGGAATCGTTTAAAGCCGCTTTGCGAGGGGCTTTGGGTCACGTGGGACGCGTCGATCGCGTTTCTGGACTTCCAAGTGCATCCAGAAAAACGTATTTTCGTTGAGGGCGACGATGCTTCTGATTCCGAATTTGGCAGCGGCGTCGCCGGCAGTTCAAGATTCCGTGGCCTCTCGCTCGCCAAGGCGCGGCGTCGAAGCGCGCGTTCAGAGCACAATCTGTTGCTCCCGGGCGCGGTCTCCGTATATAATCTCTCTCTTTCTCCTCTAATCCCCAAAAACATTCAAATCCACCTTCAATCGCCACTACAATTCGCCTCTTATTTTCCCCGCGTCACCTGGAATAAATGCGCTCATATATCAAACCTTCGGCGACAATTCGGCTCGCTTTTCCCCTTTCAATCGCCAAACAATTATTCTTCATCGCGGTTTTTACCGCTAAGAACACCAAGGTCGTCGTCGGGTTTGAACCTGACGGAATTGGAAGAAGTGCAGGAGTGGCGATTGGACGATTTGCAAGAGATCCCGTAGTTCTTGAAAACAGAGGCTAATATGGATGCGTTCTATGGGAATTGGCCGAAGTGGCTTCTGTTAGACCGTGCTCCTTCTTTCTTCAACCTGAAAATACGCTTCTTCGCGAGTCAAACATTTCTTCTCCGTCCCTCGGCCTCTTCCTCAACGCGATCATCCCCAGCATTCATCCCATTAGCATACAAATTCGTCCTCCGCAGTCAATATGCTCTCTCCGTTCCCCCGATCACCTCTTGCGCAATCTCCTTGTCTTTCTCCCGTGTTCTCGATGTCGCCACTCCCGGCGACAACAACCCTCTCCGGGACATCTGCTCTTCTCCCGTTTGGCGACTATTTGTTCTCGCGTGATTTATAAGGCGCATAAAGGTGTGCTCGCGTAATCGTCCGCGCCGGGAGGAGCAGCTTCCCCGGCGGTTGCCGCGCTTCTCGAACTCACTCAATCAGGCAAAACCAATTGGCGACAATTTCCGCCTCAAAAAGTCGCCCTTCGGCCCTTTTAGTTCCACAATGCGGCGTCCTCGCCTCACAACATTGTTTCGCCGCCCCAATTTATCACTCTTTGGCCCTCGGCGAAGTCGCGCGCCGCTTTGTTGCGCCCTTCTGGGTTCCATAGAGATGCGGCCGAGGGGAGTTATTAAATATGCATAAGGTCCCCGTGTCGGTTTATGCGCGCTTGTCCCTCGCCGGCCCTGGTCCTAATGAATTTGGCAGCTGATACCCGACGCCAATCACTCATTAATGCATATGTAAATGCGAAGGGCGACACGAAGTCCGAGGCGTCGATTATCGATGGATTTGGTGGATTTCGAGATTGTGATCTGCGAAATCATCACTCAAGATTCGAGGCAAAATGACAGCGGATTGGCGAATCTGGATGTTATCTCCAGCTGACAGTTGGACGTCGAGGAGCCGAGAAGAGCCATTAAGATGA
>KN167041.1:24694-57329 GCA_000757745.1 Steinernema scapterisci | reverse complement strand
CTAAATTGTATTCTCGGCCCGAAAACCCCAAAAAGCAGAAGCCAAAAGTCCTTCGGCGACCCTTTGAACTCCCCAATCCCCAATCTGTTTTCCCTCGTCTCCGTTTTTGCACAAACAAAGGCGCAAAAAACAAATAACGTCGTTAAGGGCTTCTGAATCAAAATTGCTTTATTATTCATTTCCAACATCGCTCGCGCGCGCGTTTTCGTACAACTGCAACCGCGTGCATATCGGAAGCGTACGATATCCCCGGATACGGTAGCCACCCGCACCCCTCTTCAGCAAAAACAGCTGCGCAAGGAGCTCCTCGGCGCTGACCCCCGGCGACCTCCGCCACTCGGCGGATGTTTATTTGCCAAGAAACTTAGCCGTGAATTGGATTAACCTATTACGGGCGCCTGAATGTTGCATTTGTGGACCCAACGGATTACACACGTTTTTGGGACTCTTCAGCTGTTTCGAGATGTTGGCGCCACGAGAGGATGGAATCGGAGATTTCCCGCACTCGGGCCGAGATCTCTGCCAGCGAAGACTTGGTCTTATCTGCTTATGGTCCAAATTAATCCTGGGTTTTCTCTCGACCAAGGCCGAATCAATCCCTCGTTCCACGTTTGGCTCCAAGTCGCCCGGTTCCTAACCTCTCCGGGCAACAACACTCATCTTGTTTCCAGCTGCAAACCCTTATAAATTCTTAATTCTCCTGCACCGTTCCACGTTCCAACTCCACTTTCCCCAACTTATAAATCAACCCAAAGCGTCTTTCGGAGTCCCAAACCCATCCTACGGGCTCCACGGTCTCTGCGTCTTCTCATTTCTCCGCCTAATTAGCAACTTGCGCGCGTCGCCTGCACCAACTCGACTCTTTTAATTAACGCCAAAGGTTGTCTTCGGGTTCTCCGAACCTCCCGCTCTCCGAATTCCGGCCCGGTTTCACTCCTCGACCGATTTGCATATCGATCTGTTCACTTCATTAAGCAAAGAGCACCACAAATCGCGTCGTCGGCGTTCCGTTCAGCCGCTAATTACTACTTACGCTCTCGCCGCGTCCTCCGGCGTTGCTGGGCGCTGGAAGACAATTCCGAGTGTTCTCGATTGAATTATGCGCTTTGTTCTGGCGTCGTCGAGGAGGTTTCGAGTCGTCCCCGGGTCCGTGGCCCTCTTCGGGGCGATTGGAATCTCAATGACTATTAAGTTGATTATTACGCGCCGGAACCACTCCACTTTACTTTAGTTCTTCCTTCTGCGAGTTTCGCCTTTTCCAGCCTCGTACTTCTCCCGTGGCCCGGCCGGCGCCCCGCCGATCTCCCCACATTCATCATCGCCGCTTCTCGTGTTGCGTTTGGACACGCGGAGATCAGAAGCGAGATTGCGACCCCCGAGTGACCTTAGACTCTTCATTCCCCCTTAGGCGCGGATTCGTGCTGAGGGTCTCTGGAGGTCGAATCAAGCGCGGATTTCGAGATATCGCGGAATTCCGAGATGATCCATGGATTTTGGGATATATTGAGATTTATGAATGGAGGATGAGAGGTTGGGAGTTTGAGGATGGGTTTAGTCCCTTGGGGAGCATTGTTTGTGGAAGGTGGGATTAGGAATCATAAATATGAAAACACGCCTTTGTCAACAAACCCTATTTCTGTATATTTCAAGCTCTTTCGTTGGGACCCGACCCAAATCCTTGATCTAAAACTCAATTCTGGATTTCTGTTCTTTGCTTTTTAATTAGCCGCATAGAATATCAGCCGAACACATGTTCCGGGGCCCCCTTGGGACGGATGAGGGCTGTTTATGGAATTCAGGATTAGCATGCTTGCAATTCTGTTTACGAGAGGAGACGGCAACTGGAATCCCCGAAACCTTTGGAGGACCGAATTTCGGTATATTTTTAGTTTTTCAGGAAAAACAAACTACGATTTTGGTTTCTTAGATTCGCGAATACCCCCTATTCACAGCTTATCTAAACTCCGTTCCTATAACATCTGTTTTATATCCCCAGCGCCCCCTCATCCCCCCATAAAACCGGCCCTTTCCACCTTCCGAACTCCCCCTCCCGACCTCGTCTTCCTCTGCAAAAAGTTCATTTTGCACCGCCGCGGCGAAGTCCATAAGCCGCGAGAGTCCTCCTGGGATTATCGCCGCGTTCATAATCCGCTCGTCGCGTCGTCGTCGTTTTATGCAAATTGCCGTCTTCTCGAAAACATCTGCGATCGAGCCCGGGAAGAACCTTCCGATTGGCGACTCGGCCACCGGAATTCGCTTTGTCCGCGGCGGATGGACGATCGTAAAATTCTTCGCCGCTCGGGCCACCCGGGACCCCTCGTTCCGGGCGCAAAAACTCCGTGATGGCTCGTTGCCCACTCGCCGGCGCATATCGTCTTCCCATCTTCGTTCCCTCCGTCTTTTGATGGACTCATTTGCATCCACTTCCCTCGCTATGATCACCTTCGGACGGAGGGAACCGGCCTATTGTGGTGGGTACAGATGAAGTGGGCTGCGTGGAATCGCTCCATTCAAGTCGAGGATTCCGGCCGCCACTCGTCCTTTGCCTCCGCAAACACTCCAAATCATAGTCGAACTTGTGTCCTCCTCGTCGGACGGCCGAGGAAGGCGACTTGGCGCTGCCAGAATCCCTGGGGAGGTCGGGATTATGAAGAATCGTCTGCCTGAGAAGAGGCGAGAGTTGGGAGGGAATTTGTAATTTTTTGGTTTTATTAGTTCTGTTTGGTCACAATTTTATTAATCCTGCGAGATCCCCGATCCTCCGCCTGCACATCCGGGCCTTAGGCAACGCCGCAACAGACGGTTTCCCAGCCCAATGACCTCTTTCCTCCTCCCGGCCACTTCCTTTCTCTCGCCGCTGCCGCCTGGCCAAATCGCCTCAGGTGGCCACCGGTCACTCCATCGCCTCTGTTCCCTCCCCGTTACTGCAATCCGGCCGCCGTTCGGAACTTTTCCGGTTCTCCTCTTGCTTCCCAAACGGCGAATTTCAAAATCGAGGCGCGTCAGTTGTCTTCGGCAAAGCCGGGCAGCTCCTAAGGGCTCACCGCCTAATCCTCGCTTGACTCCTGACACGATAATGAGTCATTTAAACGGTTTTTGCGTTGAATCCAGCGAACGATTTATCACGATCGGCGGCGGCGCGGCGCTCTGGGGCTCGAACCTTTGGAAATACCCACCGCAACCTGCTCCCCGGGGTCCAAGGTCGCCTCTCACTCGTGCGCACGCCTAACAGGCCGGGAACGCGACAGTCTTCTCGATTACTGCTGCCACTGCCGCCTGCACGGGCGCCCCTTTGAGGCCTCCGTAATTAATCACGTCGAATTAGTCGACGAGAATCATTCGAAAGCGAATTACCGCCACTAATTGCGCGCTTTTTCGCCTTTGGCATTACTTCCACCCAGATGCGCCCAGCCCCAGCCTCCCGCGACCACCGGCGCAGCCACTTTTTAATTGCCCTTTTTTGACACCCTCACGATCCACACGCCGATTAGCCGCGGCCTTCGCATAAATCGAAGTTCCCAGCGCGATTCGAGTTCGCGTGGAGCGTGATTCGTTAGGCGGTAATGAGAAAGTTCGAGTTCGACCGATTTACGACGCTTTTACGAGCTGTTTTCGATGAGTGGCGCGGAATTCGGGTTCGAAACGGGGCATTCTGAGATGTTCGTCTGAGGACTCGGAGAGAACCGGTTTCGAGGTGGACAGTTTGATGGTAACTATATATTAGAATCGGATTGATGGGCGATTCATCAAAAGACAGTAGGAAACTGCTGGAAGATGGCTGGGTTGAATTCCATGGATTAGCCAGTCAAGCTGATTTTGGCCCACGCGTAGGAGCTCCCAGCCGCACAGTTCACACCTTTCCGTTTTCCCATGAGATCTGAACGCCGACCGCCACTTGCAAGTGCGAACCTTGTATTTCCGTTCCCCCCAGCACTTCCCAACTCCCGATTTCCCAATTCAACAAGTTATGAAGCGCGCGGAACCCCTTTCCTCTGCCCCAGCCTCGTTTCCCTCCGAACCAGTCCAACTTCTTCTGTCGCCACCTCATCTCGATTCCGAATTCAAATCTCATCTCCTTTCGCCCTCTTCCTTCCTCCCATAATTGGTCATTTCGCACGTTTTTCCGTCCAAATCCCCACGCTCCGACGATCCGGCGGCAAGCCGCTGCGCAGATCTCCAAACCGTTTCGTCTATTATCCGAAGGAGGAGGGCACAAAGAAAATGGATCACCTTCGCGCGCCCCCCGTGGCGGTCGCTAAATGACAAATTGCCACAGTTCTCCCCTCGTTCCCAGTTCGCACTTTTCCTTTCTTCGTCCCTTCGCTCGAATTCTGGTGACTCAGAATCTGTTTGTTGCTCTCCAATCAGGTGGCAACTTCTGTCTTTCGACGGGTTCTCCCGGCTCACGCGATCGCCGAACGGTCCAACCGGCAATTTCCCGACCGCGTAGCCGGTCTTGACCTCTAGCACGCGAGAACTCGTGTTGTTGACGCGTTCCGCAAGCGGCTAAACAATGTTTTCCGCTCGCACCTCGCGCGGTTTCCCAGAAGATCTTTTGGTTTGCCGCCAGCGGCCCGACGGACGGGTGATTTACGCGGTCCAGAGCAGCGGAAAGCGCGATTTCCCAGGCGATCAGGTTGTGAAGCGCGCGGGGAGAGTGTGACGGGGCACAGGGAGAGAGATGGTCACTTGGCAGGAAACGAGAGGCCATTAGCACTTTTGGGAAAATTGGGAAGTGGCGCTTGTTTGTTTGGAGAACTTGATTTTGATCCGATATTCGGATCGGGAATGTTTTGGAGGAGTTGGAGAACGGGAAACGGTGCTCGGAAGAGATCGGTGATTCTGCCCTCTAGTTCTCCGCGATCATTCACCTTCCGCTCACTTCATGACCTGCAACTCTGGGAACCTCTTTTTGCCGCCGACCATCCAAACACGGAAATCGCACATTTCCGCTTTCACTCGCCGAATCGGAAGCTCTGATCCTCTGGGATCCCCCAGAAGTGCGAACAGAAAACATCCTTGATCCCCGTCCCCAGCATCTTCTCTCCGATCCCAATCAGCTGTCCCAACAAAGCCTCTTTTTCTTTTGACCAGCTCTTAAAGGCACATCAACAAGAGTGTCCTTTCTCCGCCGTCTTTGGCTAGAATTCCTGCAAACTCTTGTTCTTTCTTCGATAGTTTATCGCGCGTTGTTTATTCTCGTGCCGTCGTCCTCCGACCACCCGCTTGCCCACTTATAAACAGATGAGCCGTTGCCAGGGCTCTCCTCCCTCCTCTCGCTTCCTGACTCATCGCGCTTATTACTTCTCTATTACAACCTGCTCGCGGATTATCCTTCTCGGGTTTCACCTGCCACTCGTGTCTTACACACTTTGATTTATTACGTGTTCCTGTCATTAGCCTAATGATAACAGAGGCCCCTCTGAGTCCCTAAAAGGCTGTTCACACTTTTCGCTTTCCCATAAGATCAGAACTCCCGCTGTCGCCTCGAAAGTGCAGACGAGGTCCAGCGGCATGAGAACACTCTGTTCCCATCCCGGACAGGTTGTCAAGCAAGCGGAACTAATTTTTTGGACTTCTTTGGATCGATTAGTTCGGTTCTGTGAGTCACTTTACAGTTGCGGAGAGTTCATTAGCACTTGGGCATGAAGCTCTTTACACAATCTCGAGGAGTTAAAGGTCGCTTGCTTGGGAGAACGAATTAGTCGGAATCGCTGGATTGTCAAGTTGGCCATCTTTCCGAATTTACTGAGAGGTTTTCAGAACGTCAGTTCTTCGAACGGTCCTCGACTCGCCGCACCCTTATCTATCTCATATTTCGTCCCAGCAACATCTTGTAGCCGGTGCTGTTGCTCTAATGACCGGAATTAATACATCTTTCGAGATAAGATCTCTGCTCGATTAACCGCAGAACATGACCACCTCATCATCCCGGCCATTCTCTCCCGCTTTCGGCGTTCTCCCACTTTTACCTGGACAAACATTAATCCGATTGTTCCTCATTACTCGCTCCTTTCGCCGATCCGAGGTGCCAAACTCAAGGGCTTCTTCTTCCCGATCCCAGAACTCGGTCGTCCGCCTCGGCGCCGCCCCCTTCTCCCGAAGAGGAGGACCACACCTCTAATGGAGCCCGCGCGCAGTGCCCGGGTCGACTCGCGCACCCAAACACACTCGCTCGCGAACAGTTACAATCTCTCGCTGTCGCCGGCAGCGCGAACGCGCGATTTATGACCGCCGACGGTTTGGTTCAGGCCCGTAAGGCTTTGCATCTCGCGCCGTTTATGATCTCGTGTTGTGACTCACTTTACGTTCTTGCGCCCAACTGGTGCTCCTCTTGCTTGCGAAGTTGGAGCCCTGGGAACGGAACCTGTTCCTCCCTCCCCTCTGTATCGTCCCTCACCTCGCGGCGTCATTGTTCATCTCAATTATTCTAATGCAACGCGAGCGAAAAAACCGAAAAATGTGGACGTTTCAGTGAACGAACATATTAATGCGCCTGAACCGGCATCATCGACGCTCCCGTCCGGTCTTCTAGTCTCCGCTTCTGGGTCCTTCGAAGCTCTTCCTTCGCCACTCTCTCAATTCCACTACGGGTACTCTCAAACGATGGATTTCCACATACTCGTCTTTCTGTTGCTGATACTCGGGACTCAGGTCCGGAGCTACAGTAACCAGCTCTTCAGAAGCGGCTGTCCGAGCAGGTTGGTTTGTATTACAAATTCGCAAGGTTCGGTCTTTGGCTCGAACCACTAAAATATTCGAAAATCGCGTGAATTCTTTTTGCTCGTTTAAATTCCGCGTTCAGTGCGTTCTTACGTTCTTATTTCCAGGTGCCACTGCGTCCCGGACATCGAAGCCAACCGCCTACTGATCTCCTGCAAGTGGAGCGAAATCCCGGCGGCCGGATTCGCCGACTTCCCCGCCAACGTCACCAAATCACTCTCGATCGAGTGTTCGGATCCCGAGGCGCCTTCTCCTCTCTCCGGCGGCGTCTTCCGGCTCTTCTCTTCGCTGGCCGAAGTTCGAATCAAGGTTTGTCCATCGCCCCCGGGCTTCACGGCTTTCTGTCTTTCTGCTCGCGCTAAACTCGTAAAATCCGTCCCGCGATTGTGCGAAAGCGATTATTGCGGCTTCGCGACGATCCCTTTTATGGCTTTTATCGCGCGCGATCACTTCCTTTGAGTTCCTCTTTCCTCTCTCATCACCTAATAGGATTAACCGCCGTTCAAACACGGGAATCCGCCGCGATTATGCAAATACTCGCAAACCTCCTCAACTGTTCCTTTTTCAGAATTGCCGCCTCGAAGGAGGACTCGCGAAGAACTCGCTCGAAGGCCTCTCGACGCTCAAATCGCTGCATCTGGATTCCGTCCGAGGGATTCGCCTCGTCGAAGGAGCATTCGCCCACGTTCCCAAGCTCGAGCAGCTCAGCATCGTCGAGTCCCAGTTGGACGCGATTCCAGAAGCGACGCTCTGCGACCTGCGCAATCTACAGGTTAGTTCTGGGTCCATATGGCGTCCCTCCGGCAGCTGGTAGTTGTAAAGTCCTCTCCTCCGTTCTGCTCTTTCATTATATAACAACGTCGCACTCTCGGTCGTGCGCGCCAAACAGCAATTATATGCAAACCTGGGCTCGTCAAGCGCAAAATCGGGAGGACGGCTTATTAGGGGCCAGGCGAATAATTAGAAAGGTTCTCCTTTCGAGAGGTTATCGACCGGAAAGCCGAAGAGCGCGACTGCAGTCCGCGGTCGATAGGTTCGAAACTGATTTTCAAGATCGTTTTCCTCCGAAGGAGGAAGAAGACGACGAGGCTCTTCGCGCGAACCGCTTGATTCTATGATCCAGCGATATATATATGTATTTAATTTTGTCGTTTTGTTCGTCGAAAATTCGGAAAATTGGAGTGCCAAATTGCCTTCAAAACAACACTAGAAATCGGGTTTTTGGAGGGGAACGCCGCTCTTATCAACAGGTTTTGTGAAGGTCGACTGAATTATTCGTGTTTCAGATTCTGAACTTCTCCCACAATCTCCTGGTCTCTGCGAACCTCGGGATCTCCTCAAAATGCAACTTGGACGTCCTTCTCAGCGCCGACCTCTCCGGGAACCGTATCGGAGCTGTGGGGGAACAGGACCTCTGGTCGTTCCCCTCGCTCCGCCAACTCCATCTTGGCCAGAACGCCATCTCCCGCTTGGACAACCACGCGTTCGCCAGAAGCACGCAGCTTTCGCACCTCGACCTAGATGACAACCGGTTAGCCGTGGTCGGCCGCATTCCAGGTAAATAAACAAACGCGATTGCCTTTTCAATGATTCACCGCGTTAATCCCATTTTAGAGGCAATTTCACATCTCAATTTGGCAAACAACCAACTGTCGCTGATCTCAGCTACGGTAGCCAACCTCGCCGGCCTGAAGCGGCTGAACCTGAGCGGAAATGCCATCGACCTGACGACGCCGTTCTCCCTGGCCAGCGCTCAACTGGAATCCCTGGATCTAGCTTCAAATCGGTTCCCGTCGATCCCGTTCTCCGTCTTCGAACGCTCCACAAGTTCTCTCCGCGTGCTCAACGTGGCTTCGAACCGGATCACGACGTTGCAGCCGCGCGCCTTTCGCAATTTCACTCGACTCGAAAAGGTTGGTCTGTTAGTTAAACTGGAGTCCACTTCTTCTCCCCTCCAATATGTCCCCGCGCGAATTCGTTTCGCTCTAACGCACAATGGCTCCTCTGCGAATTGCGGCGGCGGAGAAACTTGTGGAATCCCCGCGCGAGATTCCCCGGTGCACCCATAATAGGGCAAACATCATTGTAATTGTCGCCGGCGACGAGATCGCGGCGGCACCGCGGCGACCTCCTATTACCCAACACTTCCTTCGCCCACCTTAGGATTGCGTCCAAACATATTACGAGGGAGGTGCGAGAGGCGCATCTGCTTTTGAGGGTTAAGAGTGCGCACGGAGCTGCTAATCGAAAGGTGATCAATGCGTGCGAATGATGAGAAAACCCGAAAAAGAGGGCAGGCAAACAGAAATCGGTTTGGCGGAGAGCGAGCAGTTAAATTCCTTGTTTATGGCTTTGGTTTCAAAGGGGTTAACGACAAGGCGAACATCTTTGCTAAGAGCCTTGAGTTATTGCTTGGGGCGACCTAGAATTCGAACTCTTAAAATCGGAATTATGGCGCGATAAGATCTCGGAAATCCGCCTTTTGTCTTTCCTGACTCTGGGTTGCGTAAGCGCGAAGACACCTTTGCCATATAAGTGCCCCGAAAACCCTTTTGAAGATCCTAATTAGGCCATTTCCACCTGAAAGCGGGGGATCTTGTGCTCATTCGGCCGTAAACGGATCGATCGGCGGTGTTGCGCATCCGTTTCGCGCTTGATTGCCCAATCCAGCCTCCGACGCCGCTTTCATCACGCCTAATCCTCGTTTTTTGCAGCTCGACATCTCCGCTAATCAGCTGAAAAGCATCGGCGACGAAACGTTCGCTGGACTCGAACGCCTGGAGGAGCTGAACGTCGCCGGAAATGAAATTTCCCACGTGGACATCGGCGTCTTCAACGAGATCGGGAGAAACCTCGTCCGCTTCGACATCGCGAACAACTCGCTCCAGGAGATCCCCGTGGCCATCGGGAAGCTGACGAAGGCAAAGCACCTGAACTTCGCGGATAACCATATCAGCAAGGCGTACAAGTTCGTCCTCAGCAAGATGCCGCACCTCCGCTCCGTGGATCTCAGCAACAACCGCCTCCAGAGGGTCGATTCTTTCGTCTTCTCGGACTGCCAGCACCTCGAATCTCTGGTGCTGCGCCACAATCGCATTGATCAGATCAACGCAGATGCATTCTCCAAGTGCCCGAGGATGAAGCATCTCGACGTGTCCGAGAACTTCATCGCGAAATTCAACGGATCTCTCGTGGAACTTTCGGAGTTGAGAGTGCTCAACGCCAGCACGAACGCTGTAGAGATCCTCGAATGGCGCGAGTTCCCCAACGCACTGCGCCATCTGATCTTGGATCACAACTTGGTGGCTCTAATTGGATCCGCTGAAATGTCCAAGATTAAGGATGTTGAAGTAAGAGATTTCTGATTTATTACCGTAATCCAACTGTTGATTTTAGCTCCAATTCAACCGGATCATGTCGCTGGCTGCCGATCAACTGCCTCGAAGCCTGGAAACTCTCAACGCGAGCCGGAACAACATCGCCGTTCTGGCGGACCACGCGTTCCGCTTCTCTTCGCACCTTCGTTCGCTTGATCTCCGCCACAACAACTTGAAGATTCTCAAGGAGTCAACTTTCACGATCGAACACGAGCAAACGCCTCAGATGGAACTCTTCGTGGCCTCGAACCCTTTGGAGTGCAACTGCGACCTCGACTGGATCAAGAAACCCAAGTCCAAAGCTCGCCAACTCGTGAAGGTGGCTGACCAGGAAATCACTTTGTGCCGTCACCAGCTGAACAGCGTGCAGATGAGCTTTGCCGCGATCGACCGCAAACAGCTCCTCTGCTCCTACTCCCAGATGTGCGAACCCGAGTGCATCTGCTGCCAGTACGGAAACTGTGATTGCAAGTCGACCTGTCCGGACGGATGCGAGTGCTTCCACGATGCCAGCTATCAAACCAACATCGTGAGATGCGCCGCTCTCAACGGAACGAGCGCCCGTTCGTTTACTCCGAGGGATCTGCCCATGTCCGCTACCCACGTGTACCTCGAGAAGCTCGAGCTGCCTGTAATCAAGGCCGGCGACTTCTTCGGCCGAACTCGGCTTCTCCATCTCCACATCAACTCCAGCCAAGTCGAGCGGATCGAACCTAAGGCCTTCAGCAGTCTCCCAGCACTTCAGCTGCTGGATCTCTCGAAAAACAAGATCTCCTCCTTGAATGGAAGCGAGCTGCTCAAAACCACGAAGATCACGCACCTCTTCCTCAACGACAACAACATCAACTCCTTCGAGAAATCTCTCGCCGAAGCCGTTCCCAATCTTCAAGTGATCTCGCTCAACGGAAACCAGCTTCAGGTATTACCGTATCCCTTAATAGTTTAAATACTAATATTCTCTATTTTCAGGATCTGCCAGAATCTCTGGAAAACATGATCTCTCCGAACGGACGAGTTGCTTCGATTTCCCTTGGCCAGAACCCTTTCCGCTGCGACTGTTCCCAACGGTTCGCCATGCAGCGCTGGCTTCCGGAGAACCTCGAGAGGGTCGTCGACAGCGAGCACGTTTTCTGCGTAGAGAACGTCACGAAATCGTTCCGTGAAAACGACACAACGACGCTGAGCGCGTTTCCCCCTAACGTGGGAGCCGACATATTCACGATGCCGATGCTCCAGTTCATTCTCGAGGGAAACAGGACCTTCTGCGCTCCGCAAGCCAGTGGAATCTTTGGCACGAACCCGACGGAGAACTCGTTGTTGCTCACCACTCTCATCGTCACTGCCATCCTCATGTTTCTCGCCATGATCGCTCTCCTCGTGGCGCTCTTCCGCAAGACCCACGCTGCGTTCTCCCAACGGCGCTACAAGAAGGCGACGCCTTCGTTGAACTGCTCATCGACCACTCCGGGCTGCTCCCCAACTCCGCTGATCCACTACGACGCCTTTGTCGCCTACTCGCGGAAGGACGAGAAAATGGTCCTCGAGAAGATTTGCAAGTAAGTAAACACAAATCAAAAAACTCTTTTACCGTACTTCTCTTCCAGGCGCCTCGAAGAACAAGATCAACTGATCCTCTGCTTGCTCCATCGCGACGCTCCGACGGTCTACAGTAGCCGCGTGCACTCGATCTCGGACGAACTGATCCGGCAGATGGAACACAGCCAATCGCTGATCCTCGTCCTCACGCGGCATTTCCTCGAGAACGAGTGGTGCTCGCTGCAGATCAAAACTTCGCTCCAACTCTTCAGCAAATCGAAGAACAAGCGGCTTATCACAGTCGTGTGCCGCGACGTGGACGCGAACCAGCTCGATCCCGAACTCGGCCAGATCCTGCGCAAGAACGACCACATCATGATCAACGACAGTGTTGCGCTCGGAAGCGACATCTTCTGGAATCGGCTGATGTCCGCGCTCCCGACCCGCGAGGCGACCATCTGTGGGTCCGACTGCTCGCAGATCTACTCAGAGATGTACGGTAGCATCGTGCCATCGGATATCGTTTGATCCAGCGTCGCGGTTCTTCGTGTATATAGGAGCGGCTCCGTGGAGGCGCAGAAACTGTAGGATTCGCCAGAATTGCCAGTGAGAAACAGGGTATCCCCAAAACTCCGTTGTTGACCCCCGTGATTTGTTATTCTGTACATTCTTTGTCCCAGAGTTATATTATGATGATGCCAGTCTTGTACATAAAGATTTATTACTTCGCCTCCTTGCACAATAGAACATCTCGGAAACGAACCTAAACATCCATTAATTACTTGCCTAAACACGGCCATGCTCGTCGTCCTCCTCCCACACAAACCCTAAAATCGAGGTCGCGCCCCCTTTCTCCAACCATACGCATGTCCATTCGACTCCATAATTACCGACAACACTCCCGCCATTCAACCTCCACCTGCACAATAGCGCAACATATTACACAGAAATCTGAACCCATCGCCAAAGGTCGTCTTAATTTATTTTCTTTCACTTTAATCTTTAACGCAACAACAACAAATATTTTCTGTTTCTTTTCACATAAAGTCGTCGTACTCGTCGTAAACGGCGTCTTCTCCGTATGGGTTCTTCGTGCTCTTCGCGGCGGCCTGTCCCTTGTTACCCGAGCTCTTGATCGTCGGCTTCGTTGCTCCCTTCTTTTTGGTCTGAAAGTTGACGCATAAGCGGAGGATTTAGAATCCATCGCATCCAAACTCAACTCGACCACAGCGACCGAGGGACCGACCGACCATCACCAAAATGCCCTTTATAAACAGGTTTTTCTGGCGTCTAGCTTTACTGTCTGATCTGAGCAAAATGTCTAGGTCTAGGATAAGATCTTAAAAATCTAGGATAAGACGTCTATTTCAAGGAACTTATCATTCAGCCAACTTTCAGTTTCGGAACCGGTCGGCCCCCATCTCGTCAAACCCTTCAGAATCCTTACCTTTTCATCCGCAGTCTTCATATCTGACATCGTTTTCACGGCGGTGTTGATCTGGCGGACCTGGGCAGCGTCAACTGAAACACGAAAACTTGAGTAATTTCATTCCAAGAAAGACTTACGGTTATGGACGGCGGCCGCGACGAGCGCCGTGATCATATCGACGTAGTGCTTGTTCTTGGATCGGCTGGAGAGATGTTCGCCGATCTTCTTGCCGTGTTCCCTGAATTCGACGATCGTTTCCAGGTTGTCCAGCTCCGATCCGGTGGCTTCGACTCCGCAGAGGTCCATTCCGGCGAGCATGTCGGACTTCTTCTGCAGCTCTTCCTTCTCCTGGGCCGTCAGCTCGCGGTCGTTGAACGTCGGCAGGACGGCGGCCTTTTTCATGTACGCCGGCTTGTCCTTGGCTGGCTGGGGCGCGGGAACATTGTGGACCGGCTCAGCTTCGGCCTCGTCTTCCACTTTCAGTTCGTTCTTCTTCGCGTTGACGGCTTCGAGATCGACCTCGTAGTCGTCGTCATCTAGAAGTCATTGACGGTGGAATAGGTGTTTGATGGATCTCACATCTATTTGGCACCGGAATCGCCTCACGCGATTCCAGCGGGATCATCCCCAGCCTGTCCTCGATTGGGGAGTCTCCAAGAACACAAATCTGGCCCCTGCCTACAGCACTCAATTGTCCACGAAACCCTTAGCGAAATTTAACTAATCCCAATTCATTATAACGGCCCTCTATACACGTTCATTTGAAGCTTCCCAGTATTGAACAGTTCCCATTCTCCCACTCTTCAAATTCCCAGCCGATTGCGAAATCAGTTTGAAACGAAAACTTGACTTACCCCAGTTGCAGTCACTGTCGCTCATCGTTCTCGGGGATCTGAAACAAAAGAGAATATTAGTCAGGAAGCTTCAAGTCAAGTGGAAATGAGGTAAACAGCGAAAACAGGGGCAAATCGATCACGCGGACAACGAGTTGAATTCCAACGGCAAAATCACAATTTCGACGATCGCTGAAAACCTCCGACTCTGTCAAACAAATCGCGCTGAGACCGAAAGGAGCAGTCAAACCAAACATCCACCTCTTTGTGCCTGAGGGAGAGACCGCTGGGCTCCGAATTGGCCTCGTTTGGGGTTACAGCTGAAGATCGAGGGAGAGTTCCCGAGCTAGTTGAACACGGTTGAGCAAAGAAATCGCATGGTTACGATGAGAGGATTGAAACAGGAACGATATGGGAAATAGCTTAAATGCGTCTTTAAGCCCTAACATCAGATACATATTATAGCCTTCGACATGATCAAAGAATAAGACCTGAAGATTTCATCAAATATTGAACAGCAATGGGAAAGGATAGATGGCGGCACTTGACGAAATATGAAGTCAGATCAAGCTTCGGATCTATCGCTATCACAAGATTTCGGATCTCTGCCAAAGAAATCATAGAATCGGAGCCAAACTAACCAAAATCGCGCAACAGAAGCAGAGCAACTCGTACTCCACCAAACACGAGCGAATCGCGCAGAATCTCCGAATTCAAATGAGTGAATCTCCCGATCAAAAGTGCCAGGGGGGCAAGATGGAAGTTTCCTTGCGGTCCTGTCAGGAAATGGCAAGTTTTCGATTGACTCCGCTTCGCTTCCCCTCTCGTCCACAATTCTCCTCCGCGATGTCGGCCGGGTTTCCTTCGTCGTCCCAGTTCCAGCCACATCCTGATCACGATGCCGGCGCCCAGCCCAACGATCCTATGGCCACCGCCTGCTTCGGTATTGCAGAGTAAGTTTCGCCGCTTGCGATCAGCTGATTTAAACTCCGTTTCAGCTTCGCTTCCCGCTATCTGATCGCCCATCCGTGCACAGTTCTACGACGGCAGTGTCAAGTCCACCAATACGCCCGGTCGCTCCATCTGACGCCTTTTACGCTTGTCCCAACAGTGTGCCATTTGGTCTCGAATGACGTAAGTTTTTTGCCATTTTAGCAAGATTTAAATGCGATTCTTAGGGCCTGTTGACGCTGGGAAAAGGATTCATAGGAAGCTGCAGCGCCCAAGGATTAACATACTTGACGGAAATCGTCATTTCCGACGTTTTAGGACTTCCGAAGTAAGCGAACTTGGAGATCTTTTAAATGTTCACTTATCGATTTTCAGGCACATAGTCCATGGCGGAAGCACCGAAAAGTTTTGGCGCCACGTTGGCCTGAAGGCGGCGACTCATCTCGCCATGATGCCATTCCACATCAGTTCCTTCGTGGAAACAGTTCGCGTAAGTTTCCAATTTTATGAACATTCTCTTATCGTCAAGATTATAGAGCGAAGCAGGAGGAATCGAACAAGCCCGAATCCTAGATGTCATCCATAAAGGACTGGATCGGCTTCGCCTCGACTTTCTCGGACCTCCTGACAACAGCCGCCGCTTCTCGATTCTTCACTTGGCCATTCCCGGAGTCACCTATTACACCTCGCATTTCCTCATTTCGCATTGGATCCAGAACTACCTTTCGTCGGTCACGAAGCGCTACGTGGTAGGAATTCCCATTTTTTAAACATGTTTTAATTTTTTCGATTACAGAGCAGGAAACCTCCAAACGAGCGGACAACCTTCCACTCCTATTTACCGCAAATGATAGGTCAAATGGGATCCGTCTTGATGACGGATATCCTACTCTACCCATTTTCGACGATCCTACATAGGATGTACATCCAAGGTGAGCAAAATCATGTATGCGAACGGCTTCTGAAGTTTTTCATTTTAGGCACACGCACTCTGATTGACAACTTGGATACGGGAACTTCAGCAATTTCGATTACCGTCAAGTACAGCGGATTCTTCGACTGCCTCAAAACTGTCGTCAACAAAGAAGGATTCTGGGCTCTCTACAGCGTATGTTCATGCTCCTTTTTTCTGGGTTATATTGTTCCTTGTTTCCAGGGATTCGGTGCTCTTGTCCTCCAATGCGGCCTGAATTTCATGCTCCTCCGGCTGGTCCGTTCTATCTTCGATCACGGTCGCGACGCTCTCCAGATCAGCACCGTCCCCGTGATGCCCTCTTCAAGCCACAGCTCAGCTCCCTCAAGCCATTTCAACAACCCTCCCACATCCAGCACCGGATTCTTGCCTTCGCCGACCCATCCTGGCGCCAGCTTCTCCCGATACGTACCTCCACCCCAGCATTCCGGTCCCGACTACTACCACGTTGGGCCAAGCAGCTACACCAACCCGGCGTCGAGCAACTCCTTCTCGTCTTCTCCTCCGATGTACGACATCAACCCCGTGGCCGGAATCGCCGCCGGTGACATGCTCCTGCAGCCGACCGACCGTCCCACGCCTCTTCTGATGGACGACGCGGCTTGGAGCAAGGCGAAGTTTGACCAACCCCACGGCTTTTAAATTAAATATTACGCGGTATTAAGGTAATTAGAATAAATATTAGGTTGCTTGATTGTGGGTGTGTCAATTTACCTTTTTTGGGATCTATCTCTCTAAATAACTTTGCGCAATTACGGCTCCGTAGTGATGAGCTCAAGATGGAGCCTGAGGACCGAGTCAGAGGACTGTCGAGTGTCATTCTAGACTTTCAAAGGCGACTGAACAAAGAGCCGACGAGACAGTCTAGCCGGCTTCCGTTCGTTAAAACCAATCCATTGTCTCAAATGGATCATTTGAAGCGGCCTCCTAGTGAACGACCGGTCTTGGTCCAGTACAAATGACTTCCAAACCGATCGTTCTCTGCTCGTCCGCTCCAAGTGGTCGGTTTCAGACGCCGGCTAGACTGTCTGGTCCGCCTGTTTTTTGAACCACTTTATTTTGTCTCATTGGGCTTTAAGGAGATCCCAGACGCTGTGTAGACAGCGTCTCTGCATCCGCCAGGTCTAGAGATGTCCCTCCTCGACTTCATTATTTCCCTGCGACTCGCCGACGTCGGTCGGACGATCGGTTTTCATGTTCAGAAAACTTGCGAAGAATATTCGGTGATTATTCGTACGCGTTTCTTGTCTCATTTCGTTGTTTTAGGCATTTCGGAAACACCTCAAGCAAAGAAAAACTGAGGTACAACTTGGATGAATTCCTTGCGCGCCATTTGAACTTCACGGATGATCGAGTGAGTGCTTCTCTTTCATGAACGTTGTCGAATATTTTTTCTTCAGTTAATTTACACTCCAGAAGAGATTCTGGCGCTTGTGGAACGCGTGAAGGATGTCTTGAAGGCGGAGAGCTCGCTGGTAGAGGTACCCCTTCCAGTGGTCATTGTCGGCGACATCCACGGGCAATATTCGGACCTCCACCGGATCTTCGCCATGGTCGGAACAAGAAACGAAGCTCTCCCTGGGTCGCTTTGCGCTCGCTACCTGTTCCTGGGAGACTACGTGGATCGCGGCATGTGCTCCCTTGAAGTCCTATGCTGCCTTCTGGTCCACAAGCTCTATTATCCCAAAATGGTAAGTATTAAATATTGTATGTTCAAATTCAAAGTTATAATGTTATGCTTTCAGTTCTACCTGATCCGCGGCAATCACGAGCATCAATCTATCAACCGCGTCTACGGCTTCCACGACGAGATCGAGTCCCGCTTCGAACAGCCGCACGCAGAAACCATCTACAACGCAATCAACGACCTCTTCGCCCATCTGCCCCTTGCCGCGCTCGTGGCCGGTCGGATCCTCTGCATGCATGGAGGAATATGCTCCGAATTAAAGAGTTTGGACGACATCAGAAAGGTAATTTGTCATTTTAATGACTGGCATTTAAATGAGGAATGTGTTCAGATCAAAAGACCTCTCCACGAACCGAGCCTCCACGAAGTAGCCTGCGACCTTCTTTGGGCGGATCCCATGCTGGATCTAAGTGGCTACGTTCCCAATCCCATGAGAGGTATTAGCGTTTTCTTCGGTGAAGACGCTTTGGAAAGCATGTGCAACCAGCTCAAGGTGGACATGGTAAACATTGACAGTTGGTGTTTCCTTCAACTTATGTCTGTTAGTGAATTCCAGGTAGTCCGTGGTCACCAGGTTATGCAAAACGGAATCGGCTTCTACTGCGGCAGGAAACTAGTGACGTTGTTTTCCGCTCCACGTTATTATCCGGAAAAGGTAAGGACATCGAAGTGTCAAATTGATGCTATTTCATTTATCTTCAGAACAACAAAGCCGCCGTCCTCACCATTTCTAAGGAAGGCCGTATTGGAACTATGCTGCTTTCTCCCACTTCGAGGCTGTTTCAAGGTTATTTGAATCCTATGAACCCATTTTTATTGTGAGTAATCTTTAGGACCGCGGAAGTTTCAAGAAATGTTCGACCGAAGCGAGCCGGATACTTCGTACACGGAACGGACGGTTTCCGCGGAGTCCCTCACTTTACCGGAAACAGAAGGCCTGGTCAGAGTACCAAAGACGATAGTCCTGGCCAAAACGATGGGTTCTCCAATCAAGCCTCCAGCGAACAAGTCGCTTGTCTTGCCGATAAAAGTGCCGATTAAAGTGAGCAGAAAAGCGAAGACCCCGAAGAAGACGACCAGCAAGACCATGCGTCCTCCGACGCTCCACACGGCAACCTTGCCGACGGTTAGCTCCCAAGAAGTGCAAGAAGCTCCCACCCAGCGATCGGAATTTTCGAAGAAGCAAATCGACGAAACTCAGAAGGAAACTTTGGTTTCGTGCCGATCGAGAGAGTAGATTGTGTGGTAGGTAATAATAAGGAGTGTGTGTTCAACAAATTGGTTAACAAAACAACATGTTATTATCACGTGCTTACCATGTGTGTTGTTAACGACAAAAATATAGCGCTTTAGAGAGCGTTTGGAGGTCGTGCAGCTGCGATTATGAATACGACAACCGGCAATTTCTTGCTTTCGGTATCAGAAGTGAAAGGCGAAAGAGCGTCTTGCAAATTGAGGTAGCTTTCAATCATCGGCAACGTCGAATTCTACCTTGTCACATTGGCCTTAAATGAAGCAAAAGTGTTTGTCGTCGGCAAATCCGACATTTCAAGAGTTGATAGAATCGTACTTCGATAAGGAGCAACTGTCTGAAGATCTGGCACGTATCAAGCAGGAAGGAATCAACTTCAGCAAGGACCGGGATCACTGCGATGATAGCTGAAACAGGGAACCGCTCCAAGGTTACTCCAAACAACCGCGAAGAAATGGTTGGATAGCTCAACAAGGTTAGAACTAACATATCCCAGTCAAACACTGCTAACCAGCACTTTTCCAACAACGAAGAGCGCACCGCGAGCCTCAAGGATTATCTGAAGAAGCAGAAGGAGCATACGGCAACGTTGACCAAGGAGCTCTTGGAGCTTTCAAAGGGCATGGATGAACAGCAAGCTTTGGCCGGTTAGGTTCAGCTAATTTGCAAGTTTAGCAATTCATGAGAAATGCAGTCAATTGAAACAAGCTGTGTACAGGATTGGACAACTGTTTGAGCCAATGAAGCCGAGCTAGCTCCTAAAGACTGGCGTATCGTCCATTCCTCTTTTGCGTTCTCCCGAACGCAACAACTATCAACAGCTTGGAGAAGACCGAAGAAACCGACTTGAGGTGACTAAGAAAATTAGTAAAGACGCTTTGAAGAGAGATTGTGCGCTTTCGATTTTGGAGAATTGCCGGAAATAAGTTAGTTTTCAGCGCAAGGAGATCACCGCGCTCCAAGCTGAGAAAGTTGGCAGCGACGACGCAGCGCCATTGCAGAAGACAAAAAGGCACCAAAGTACTCCTTCACAAAAAAACCGACGAAAGACGGACTGGAAGCCAACGGACATGAAGTGAAAACGTCCGAAAGCGAAGGTCGGAAGAAGAAGCTCATCACCATCGCGGATTTTACTTCCAAAAAGAAAAACGTTTGGTAAAAATCATTGTTAAGCTGTCTTCTGATTTTACGTATTTTCGGGCTAAACGGCCAAATGCTGAACTCCTTGTTGCCAGAGTTACCGGAGTCAGCTACATCCCGCAAGGAAGTAAAGAAGGAAGCCATAGCCAAATTCAAGTCTACGAACTAGTTTACGAAATAGGAGGGGCGACCAAGGAGCTGGCCATTCGCCAAATCGGAGAAGATAACCCCCTCGATTATTTTTAGGTTGATGTCACAGGCGAGGGCGCGTGGGAACCGATCGCCGAGGTTTTGCGAAAACAAGGTATTTCTTTTTATCTAGTAACCATTACGGCGAATTCGGTATCTTAGGATGAGAGGACTCGGAGTCCGGTGACACTATAGCCGGGTTCGACACTCTCGCAGAGGTCAACCGGCTTCTACGCCAAGAACTGATGATGAAGTCGCCCCGCTTCGATATGGAGGTTCCGGTGGAACCGCACCATTTCGTAGGAAAAGAGGGCATTGTGGCATCGTGGCACATGCACCTCGAAAAGGGTCTAACAGTTCCGAGGTAAGCAGTCCGTGTCTCCTTCCCTTTACAATCTTAGAAGGAACAAATCTCTGCAGCGGACCTTGATCAGCAACACGGCGATGGTTTTTCCCGTGAACTCGGCTGTGCGAGAGGCAAGTTCGTGTCGACTACTATCGAAATTCCGACACGCCGGTCGACCTGATATCCGCAGTAAGAAACATGCTATTGGACCTGCGGAAGGAGAATCCTCCGCGAAAAGAGCAGCGAAGCGTCAGTAGTGCTCAGAACGGACATCGGCAACTCCGAAATCAAGTTTCGGCACCTTGGACGGTTGTTCTACTGGAGCCACCGGGCCGCGGCGAAGATAAAGGCCCTGTTGGAGAAGCTCTTAGACCCTAAGGTTCGCGAGGATAAGTGCTCCACGTCATTCTCGATCCTACGAGCGTAAGTTAAGATCATACGCAGCTACGTTTAGGTTGAAGCTGGGTTCAGTCCTAGTGATGAGCTCCTGCCGCGGCGAAACCTTCGTGAAGTTCAGAGTAAATGATTACGAAAAAAGGAAGGTCTACTTCGAGAAGGACGAATTAGGAGTCATCAAGAAGGACGGCCTTCGAAAAAAGGTCGTTATTATTCGCGACGAAGGGGAAGGAAACGACCGGAGCACCAGGAACCATCGCGATTTAATTTTTTTTGTTTGCTTTTTTCCGACTCAAGTTTTTGTGAAATTTATGCGTTGCAGTTTTTCCTGAGATTTTCTAAGATTCCTGTTCCTAACATTCCTTTCTACCAGTTTCAGAAACAATGCCAACATCGTGGTTGACCTGCAACATCTTGCGAAATCCATGAATGTCACCAAGGCATTCAAATGCCCAGGATCGCCCCACTCTTTGACATCCCGGTGCTGGCGAGGCCGCTTAAGGATGTTCAATAACCAGATCACAATCTTCTGCTTGCACCTGGGCATCCTCGTTCTTGCGCCAAAATTCCAGATGCTTGCGAACATACTCTGGCAAGTCGGAGGCCAGCCAACATCAGCCAGCTGCAACCTTCGGAGGCCCAGTCGGATTCAAGTGCCCGGGAACGCCGTCGTCCCCTTTTTCGACAACCCAATGTTCGTCATGATGCCGCTGAACATCACGATGGTAGGCCGCCTGAAGTCCTACGTAAATCAGCCCATGATCCTCTTCTTGGAGCTGCCGATCCACGTCCCTGGAGAAGGATTCCAGATGCCGGCGAATGCTGTCTTCCCTCAAGGACAGCAACTCAGCATGACGCTCTGTGTGACCGGATCGCCTCTGATAGCCGGCCCAGCAGGCGCGACCGTAGAAGACGAAGGCATCGGCGAGTAACCGTCCCTGGCGAAGCCTCCATCCGGTAATTTTCTGTGAATTAAAAATAAATTTGTTATGTCATGCTTGGGAATACTCCCTCACTTTTCAACCTTGGTTTCGTGCCGATCTAGGGAGTAGATTGTGGTAGTTAGCTCAAGAATACGGCGTCCACGTGGACCGTCGTGTTCGGGTGGCAGTCGACGTCGATGCCGTTCATGGGCCAGATCACGTTCTCCGAGGGGAGAACGGCCGATGTGGGCAGCTGGAAACAGAGGATTGACGCAATCCAGGAGCGCGAGAAACTCCTGCTCCGCGTGCTCTATGCTCAACGACGCCATCGGCAGCGGAGAGGCTTGGAAAGATTGAAGGAGTAGATTGTGTGGTAGGTAAGAAGTGCGAATAAAAATCTTATCAACAATTAGGTCAACAAAACAACAATAACAAAACATAAGGGGTTCAACCGCTTCAGCGACTTCGCACTTGGTACATGGCGAGCTTCTCGCAGTCTTCGAAAATGTCTTCGTTTGTTCCTGCAAACAGCGCTGCCTTGTGATCTGTGGGAATCTAAATTTCGCCATTTGTTTCAGTTCTCAAGTGGGAAACGACTTACGCGATCGAGCCATTGAGTAACTTCGAATCCAAGGTCCAGATGCTCTACAACCGATTCGAGCGAAGGGTTGTGAATCAGCACACATCCAGGTTTCATATGCTCGTACAGGAATCGCCAACATTTGATCTAAAAGCGCATCCTTCAATATTCATCGACCAAGATCCCCAACTGACCTGTCCTTCTTCGGGCATAAAGAAGCTGAAGACGTTGTTCATCGTAATCACGTCCGCCTTCGAAATCACGTCCTTCTGGTTCAGCATGTTGTCGCAGATGACTTGGACGTTGGTCATATTTCGGGACGTGATGAAGCGATGTTGGAGTTGGCAGAAGTCGGCGTTCATCTCGATTCCGACGGCCTTCACGGCGCCTTCGCTGTAGTAGTGGACGGCGTAGAGGATGCTGCCGAGGCGAGATCCGATGTCGACGACGGTCATGCCGGCCATTTGGGGAGATTTCAGGGGAACCAGCGATGTGAACATGTAGCGAAGCTGAAATTCGGAGTTAGGAAGACAGAAAAAGGCGATGCACAAACCTGGTCATTGCCTAGCGAGTGGGAGATGTAGGTAAGTGGAGAGGTCTTGTGAGATCCGCAGTCCCGGCAGAAGTTTCGGCTGACGAGTCCTTGTTCGACGAGATCGTCGACGTCGTTCTCGTCGAAGAGGAACGCGTCCAAGTGGACCGTCGTGTTCGGGTGGCAGTCGGCGTCGATGCCGTTCACCGGCCAGATGACGTTCTCCGAGGGAAGAACGGCCGAGGTGGGCAGCTGGAAACAGAAAGGGTGATTGGGGAAAACGCATGGAAAACTCACGATAGTTTTCATTTCCTGTGCGATATCCCGGAGATCCGAATCGGCCTTCGCGGTGTCCACGTCCATGGACTGATCGTCGCCCGTTTGGACGGTTCGGGACGCGTCGGCGACGCTGAAAGAATCGCCGATCCACTGGAGGAACTGCGCGACGTGCCGAGGGTCGACGCGATCCAGAAGCGCAAGGAACTCCTGCTCCGCGTGCTCTATGCTCAAGGACGCCATCTCAAGAATCTGGCCTGGAAAGGAAGGAAATAGCGAGGATTTCAATAGTCGCGGAATAAATCGAAAAGGATTCGGAGAAACCCGAGAGAGTGGATAACGCTGAAATGTAAGTTCTCCGTTTCAGGACCCACTGGAAAGTGCACATGTTTGTGCGAATCGTCCTCGTCCCTTTTCGCCAGCTTCATATCGGCCGAAAGTACCGTATATTGCAAAGCTTTCGAGTTGAACGTTCCCAGCCTCATCTGGTGTTGAAATACGAACTTATATTTCGATTTCCAAATGAGGCGCTACTCCTAACGATCAAATAGCTTGTTCAGCGTTTTCGATTGCCGCGAAAACCCTTAGGTGAGATATGCGTTGAGCTAAGGTATCTCCAGGAATTCGTAATCTTTTATTTCTAACAATGACGCGGAGCGCCGAGAGCAAAAAAGGTTTTGCGATAGGCGAGCCAGAATTCGACGTGGACAATTCCGTTGGCATCGGTGAAATCGTCCAAACGGCTGAAGTCGCAGATGCGGAAAATCAAGGAATCTGCGGGCGTCACTCCGTCGAGGAATTCCTGGAATCAACGTTCGTTAAACGACAAAAGTTATCTCAATTCCTCACCGGGCGCATATAAGCATCCGTATACGGGTGATCCGCGGTCGCGTTCTTCGATTTGACGATGAGGGAGAAGTTTGCGTCGACGAGGAAACATCTTTTATCGTCCGGAGGAAACGCCACAGCGCTCGAGGAGTTGAGGATGATGTAGAAACCGTCGCAGTCGTGAAGTAGCGTGAGGCCCCTGGGAGAACTATGTAAGGCAGAAGAGCAAAAGACTCACCACATGACATCGGCTACCGTAACCGGAGGTCCAAACAAACGTCCGTTGATGACGAGTTCGCACTTCCGGACGCTTAAATCCAAGCTAACGGTGTGGAGACCTCTCAGGAATTCCATTGTACGGCCAGCCGCCGGGGTCAACCGATCGCTAAGAAGGAGATGGGCGAAGTAAGCGGAGATCACGGAGGCCCGTGGTTCCTTTCCTCGTTTGTGGCGCGCTCCCTTTGTTCGGCGAGTGTTTATGCGCAGCCGCCGGGCGTATTCGAAACAGATTGAGGGGAGATGTGTTGACCTTAGCTGGGCCGAATTCACTTCGAACCTCTGGCGCGAAAGCTGGAACTCCCAAGCAAAAGTGAATCTAGCCGACGACCTCAGATGAGGTTCACTTTATCTTCGTCTTCAAAGTACAATAATAAATAGAAATAACAACGAAGCATCTGGGTTCTTCTGTTCGCCGTCCCAGGGTTCATCTCCTCCCGATGAAGCGAAACCGCGACGAAGATTCGCTCGAGAAGGGCGCGCAGTCCAGCGGCACCTTTGGGGTCAATGGTGGCACCGAATCTGGAAAATGAAGTTTAGGTAGTGAAGTCGGAGTGATGTGGACATACTGTGGAGCTGGTTGAGCTTCGAGAGCCTCAGGTAGAGGATGAAGATGATGGCGAAGAGCACCGAGCCGCTGACGGAAACGAACACGGCTGCAGAGAAGAGCGCTTGGCGGCTGATGGCGCAGTCGGACAAATCTGCGCGATATTCTAAAGTATGTTTCTATGAGGCGGAAGGAAAAGAAAAGAGTCGGCACCTTTGACTTCGTCCTCCATACGCGGAGGCTCCTCGTCCAGATCGAAGATCATCAATTGACCCGCGATCATCGGCTGCTCCTTCGATGCCTCAGGTGCCAGCGACACGTCGCGGGCCATTCTGTGGGAATCCCAGGAAACTTCCATTGTTTGAATTCGATCTCCGGGACGTCGAGTTTGCCGCGGAGAAGTACGCCTTGACGGCTTTGTCGGAGGAATCGGCGCCGGTTTTCTCTCGTCCGATTTCATCTGAACCGACTCGATAAACTCAAATTAAACAGAGCCCTTCGAAACCTGATTCACGAGAAAGTCGAATCCTTGGAGGAGCGCGCGGCGGTCGGCGACGGAGTCGTGGAACATCTTCTGCAGGCTGTCGGCGTCCACGTCTTCGGGGAGCTTCGCCAGGAGATCCGTGAGGTTCGGAGGTATTGTGACGTCCGAGTCGTAGTCCGAGTAATCTTTAAAAACATACTAACTTTCACAGTTCAACAATTCATCTACCTTTCTTGGAAGCAGCAGAAGCGGAGGGCGTCGTGTGGCCATCGGGTATCGTGGAGAGGTCGTCGTTGGTTTCGAACTCTGTCGTCACTTGTTCTTTCTAAATCGGATCTTGAATAACGCTTTTAATAAGAATGATTCTACGTGTCGGATTCCGTCTTCATTTCCGTCGAGGTTTCCGAAAATCTTCCTGTGAGAAGGTCCGAAGATTTCTGGCGTGTTGGGGTAAGCAGGGCCGAAGACGGTGACTGGCTCTGTTGGGACGTCGTAGTCGCCAGAAGAGGTCGAAGCGATCCCGTATCCACTGCGGGTCGCCTTCCTAAAACTCAAAAGTTGCCCAAGACCGCATTTCTATCCGAAACTCACGGATCGTGCTTCACGGTCTGCTCCTCGTCCTCCTCCCCATCGTCTTCGTCCTCTTCGCCTCCCTTCGGCGTCGTCTTTCGCTCGGGTCCTCTCGGCCCCTTCCCCTTCGAGATCCGCTTGCTGGGAGGCGCTGTTTCGTTCTCTCCGTCGCCGTCGTAATCCAGCGCGTTCTCGTCCGTGATCTGGTTCGAGTTTCCTCCGCCACCACTGCCTCCTCCGCCGCCGCTTCCGTGGCGTCCGACCGAAGCACAAGCCGGAGGCTGAACGCAAAATATCATCAATTCCTGAACCTCTCATTCACTTACCGTAATCCCGTCACACATGCCAGCCTTCTTCATGCACATCTGGATCTGACAGAAGAACCAAACGCCCGGTTTGTCAGCGAACTTGAACACTTGTGACTCCGCGTAGGCGCGTTGCAAATCGCTCGAGTACCGTATCCCCGTAATCACAATGGGATCCACGGGGCATCCTTTGTCGTCGACGACGCTCGCGCGCTGTCCGAAGCCGTCCGTCACGTAGCAATTGTTGATCCGAATTCCGAACATCTCTGAAACGTGGAGGATGAGCCGTGGGAGAGCAGAGCGAGAGGAGATTACGGTCATCGCAGTGCCACTGGTGGAGCACCTTGTCGCCGACGCGGGCGAACTGGATCGGCGGCCCCGCGGGTTTCCCGGCGTCCAGGTCGTCGATGGAACTTCTGTGAATGCTGTATGTACAGCCGGGGATTCCGTGCCGGGCTTCGACTTCCGTCGTGGGGATCATGCTGAAAGGGAATCCGTTATTCCATGCGTCCTCTTCTGTTCCCCCTAATTCCAGAGTCCATCCCCGTCTCGCGCATCCGACGAGATCCACCTCATTTTTGCCCTCAAGCCCTTCCTGAACCCTTCCGAAATCCAATTGCGCAACGTGTCATTAGGAGTCGAACCTATCCTCCCCACACAGGGCCTCCGTCGCCTCGCCGCCGCCGGCGGCGGCAGCGGACGCACGATAATCGCCGTCGTCTTTTGATTGAGCGACTCGACACGCACAGGAAGTCGCGTCCTAGTTCGGCGATGAGCTAATTATGTCCACAGCTGCCTTAAGGGGATACGCGCGGGTGACCGATGGGGTGGAGGAGGAGGATGAACCCACCTGACGCCGAGCTCCGCCGTGAGGCCGCGGTTCGCCTCTTCGAAGAAGCATTTCACGTGGAACGCTTGGTCGACTTTGGTGATCAGAAGCTGAAAAGAGAAGAGTTTCAGCTGGAATTGGGTGTTGGGAGGAGAGTTACCGGGTGGAAGGAGACGACGATGGTGATTCCGTAGTACATTCCTCGTGGGTCGACCTGGAAAATAAAGAGTGAGAGAAAGGAAGATAGGGAAATGAAGCACTCAGAGGATTCTGAAGAATCATAAGAGGGACGAAATGTTGGTGGGGATTCAGAGATTATATCTGATTATGCGAATTGGAATAAATCGGATAATTTGAAACGTTCAAGAAGCACATTTAGCGAAGGAATACAGACAAAAAACAGAAATTTCAGAACCACAAAATCAGTATTTGCAAATTCCAAAAACGAAGAAAGATCAGATATCCTATGGATCAAACTCGCCCAAAGACTCACCGATCTAAGGCTCTTCATGCCACACATCCCGAACCGCAGGTTGTAGTGCGGCTTCTTCGTCCGCTCCGTCGCGAAGTCGTCCTTGTAGCAGTCCGGGTTCTCCGCTTTTCCCTTCGCGTATATTCTCCCTGAAACCCATCCTCAAGACCCTTAAATCTCATCTCAAACCAACCTGCGAAAATCTTGCGCGTCTTGATCCACACGCGAATTTCGTTCTCGAGGCACTCGATGTCCGGCTCCCCGACGATGTCGTTGTCGATGCTGATCGCCCTCGTCGGATTCAAACTCTGAAAATGAAAATTATAGAAATCTTTCGCATCGCGAAAATCGATTTTCTTACCGCCAGAAAGGCGAAGAGGACGAAGATCTTCAGAGCGATCATCTTCTTTTTTCCTGAGATGGCCCTGTTGAGGGGAGATGGGGAGATGGGAGACTGGCTGGATCGAGGGAGGAGGAGGCTCTCCAAAGGACACTCCCTAAATCGAAAGAGAAAACGTGAAATGTCGCAAGTGAATCGCCCGAGGGCGCGCGAGAGGGGCGGAGCGCTCCGGGATCCTCGAACCGTCCGAGCGCGCAGGCGGCTACCGTACGCGAAACCGGCCGCGGCGAACCGTTTGAGCAAAGCGATCCAAAGGGCGAACCGCAAAAAGCAGATTCGCGGATAATTGGAGCCGGGTGAAGCGGACTTGGCGGAAATCTGTTGCGGTCTACTTAATTCCGTCAAGGGTCCTAAGAACACTTTTCCTCTTCCTCTGATTTCTGACCATCAAATCTCAGATTTCGAAACGACCTCGGACCTCAGCAGACCACTTCCGAACCCGAAAGACCCAAATAAGAACCCGAGAAGACTCGCGCGACAAAATTTTCGCGTTGAAAACGAAAGTAATTTTTAATATTTCGTAACTCCGGAGGTTCGGAGGTGCAGAAGGAGAGGAGGGTAATTAGGGCTCGGAGGTGACGAGCCGGGGAGTGAGTTCTGAATGGCGAAGGCGCGCGTGACCCAACAATCGAAAATTCGGCCATACAATTATTTCCGATCCATCTGAGTTTACAAATACAGTGGACGGCGGAGGTGAGTGGATCGAGTTGAGTTGGAACGCGATTACTCGAAAGGACAATCGGGGATCTGGATGAAAGAGGGCGAAGGCGAAAGCGGAAGAGAGATTTCGACGCGATTAGTTGAGAGGTTTTTTGTGGGCAGAGGCATGAAAAGAGTTGAAATGGGTCCAGGGATCATGCACCAGGGGAGGATGGCGAGCAGTGGGCTGGAAGAGGCGAAAGTTGGGTAAGACAATTAGCGACCTGTTTCAACGGTTAAATAGGAGAGGAAGAGGATTTGCAGAGTTGATGAGTGTCAGGTGGCTGTTGCAAGGCAGGGTTGACCTATTAGACGGATTGTTTCTGGAAACTGACAAAGGTCACATACGTCCTGCACCAGAAAAGGGAAGCTCGTGAAACGTTCAAAGTTGACTCTAGCAAGTGGCGTCATGCGCGCTTGCTTACGAAGACCCTCGGAGCCTAGTCTCTTCCACGTGTTATTGAGGTTGCAAGTCGTTAATTAATCGCCGCCTCGGAACTGGGGAATCGGGGATTTCTGTTCACTTGAGCACGTCCGCGTTTTGTCAGTAAGCGTGGTTATGTTAAGCATGATTCCCTCTCTTTCGGATTCAGTGTTAATCCCACCACAGCGACCTTCTACATAATATGATGCATTATCCATGCCTCCGAAAACCGCGGGGATGCTTCAAAGCGAAGCTTTAGCGCAAAGAAAAGATTGACCCTTCCTCGAACCTTAATAACTCTGACCACCAGACTGTAGAAATCGCAAACCGATCAACGACCAGCCGCGCGCGCAAGAAAAAAAACAATTTTCGGAAGAGGTTTATTGGGTGCACGATTTAGAGGTCGCCGGAGAAGTTTTTCTAGCAGATGTGGAGCTTCTTGCAGATCTTCTGGGGAGGGTCCTTCTTCTCAATGCCGGCGATGATCGCTTCAATAGAGTTGTCGATGAGGCTCTTGCATAGGGGATCCAGGAACTGGTTGTCGTGGGTCAGCTTGTCGCACACCTTGTTGGCCTTCTGAAACAAGGGGATGTTTAGAACGAATCTTGGAATGACAAGAACTCACGTCGATGTCAGATCCTTCTCCGGCCTCGAGCTCCTTCTCGAGTCCCTGGACGAAGTCGACGCAGAGGTTGCAGAAGAAGTTGGCCTCAGAGACGGCGACGAGGGCGACCAGGCAGAAGAGGGCGACGGAGAGCTTCATTCTGAAAGAGGAGCAGAGTTAAGATTCCGAAGGAAGAAGAGTTCAGAAGGCCGCGACGGCGAAGAATGGCTTCCGCGTGCCCGCGGTCGCTTTTATGCGTTTTGTGTTACGATCGTCGGACGTCTTGTGCAGAAGCGGAGATAAGGAAGCGGTGCCTGGAAGATCGCTGGCAAGACTACAGAGGAGGAGCCGGAGGCAGCAAAAATTGAACGCGATTTGCAAAGATGAAGACGGCGGCATCCTTGAAAAGACGATTTCTTCCAGATCCAAATGAGATTATGCAATGATTACGAAGGATTCAAAGGTTTGTTATTTATTAACGTTTTGTGACAAAGTGCTGACAAAGTGCTGACAGAGTGCTGATGCAGATGTTCGTCGGTTTTCCTGTAAATGTTGATCTTTGTGGATCGGTGATACCAGATACCCAGCACCGATCAAAGGCACCTTTAAAGGTTGTGAAAATAACCGTGATTCTGCCGTTCACAGGCGACTTTCATGGATTCCTCCAACCAAACAAAACACACATTCGTCCTCCTCATGACCCTCTTTTACAACCCATCGCGTGACTTGGGTTCGAATTTCGTCAACGTGACTAAAGTGAAGTTCTCCTGATAAGCGATGGCAACACACACTTTATGACGTTCTAATGGCGCGTCACACTTGCTAGCAGTCGTAAAGTGTGTCGCCAAAGGAACGCCAGCAGATGTCGTGTTCAAGTCCGGATCTGATAGCGTCAGAGTGATGGCTCCAGATGCAAGCAAGGCGGATGTTCCCAGGGTGTTCGAGATCACGCAGTGGTCACAAGCCAGAAATTCAAGAGATCAGAATTGATCGAATTGGCGTTAATCGTATAATCATCGGCCATCGGTCAATCAGCTACCGTACCACTCGAAACATTAGTTGCACTCCTCTCCCACATTCCTTAGAACCTTTCCATTCTCCAGCCAAAATCTCGTGACTTCTCCGGCGCCTTATGAAACCACAATCAACACGTTTATTGCTCCTCCTAATCACTCCTTTTTCAGCAATTTCGCCGCCGTGAACCGCATCAAAAACGCGCCTACAGGCGCCGTCAACAGGATACTCAACACAGCTATCGTAAGAATCGTCGTTCCCACGGGACGAATGGATTCCATCTCCGGGTTCTGGTTCACGTAGTCCAGCACCACCGGCGCGAGAGCGGCTTGGACTGTGGCTTTGGGGAGCCAAGAAAAGGCGACGTAGAGACGTTCTTTCTTGTTCAGGCCAGAACCCAGGGCTGCGAAGAAGGCGACCGCGATACGTGCCATCAGGCCGCAGAGTAGAACCAGGGAGCCGGAAACGAGCAGTTCTCGGCCCAAAAGGGAGAAATCCAGCTGGTAGCCGATGAGGGTGAAGAGGAGAGGCTGGAGGCAGTAGTTCCACATTCGCGCCAAGGCGTTCTCTTCGACCGTTTTGGTCTAAAAGCAGCGGAAAACATTTTCAAATTCAAGATATGCAATAAAGTGTACCTCGCCCTTTTTGAGATCATGGCGCCACTTGAATGGGACCACAAACGCGGCCACGAGAACGGCGATGGGTCCAACGGTTTCAGCTTCCATCGCAATTGAGCCGAACATAAAAGTTGTGGCCAGGGAGAGAAGAAGAGCCACGCGAAAGAAATGGCGATTTGGAGATGTTGCGGGAGGAAGATAGCACAGAACGGCGCCTAAAATAAAACTTTAAAAAGGCTTAAATCCGAGATCTTCTTTACCTCCAGCAATTCAAAGATAACACCAAGGATAACTTCGACGGGAGCTCTAACAACGCTTAGAACGAGTCCCCATGTGGATTGATCACCTAAAAATTCCCATACATATGAGCTTTGATCACATAGAAATCATGGCCTACCCGAGTTCATGGCCAGGGAGAGGATTAAACTGAACGCGGTAATTGCGTAAACGTCGTCGATACTCGCGGCGGCGGTGACCAGTGTGGACACACCAGCTTTGAGTCCAAGACCGCGATCTCGGATGTCCAGCATCCCCGGAACGACGACGGCTGGGGAAACTGCGGCCAGAATGAATCCGAGAAGAAAGCCGTAGATGAAGTCCAAATCTAGGAACAGCTTTGCCGCGAGTGCGACTACGGTAGCTTCAACAGTGCAAGGGAGAAACGCTAGGCGAAGGCAAGTTCCCTAAAGAAGGATGGAATTAAGACGCATGGAATCGGAAAGTATATTGTGCCTTCATTCGGCGCAGCGTTCCATCGTCGAGTCCAAGTCCTCCTCGGAGAAGAATCACGACGAAGGCGAACTTTCGGATAAAGATTCCGACGGCGTTCTCCACAAAGAGAACATCCGAAGCTCCTCCAACATTCCGCAATGCGATTCCAATCACCAGCATCCCTGAAATATTCTCAGATCAGATCGGAAATAAATAATGTAGATTACCAAGTAGAGGTGGTAGTTTGCAAAGATCAGCGAGGTACCCGGAAGCCAAGGAGGCCAATAGGAAGATCCCGACGGAGAGGATTGTAGCGGCGTACTTCTGGTCGTAATCTGGCGAAGATTCCACTCTAGAGGCTTCGGAACCGTTTCTGGAGAACGGGAAGATTGGATTCCTGTGGAGGACACTGGCAGTTCCGACGTAGAAGAGAACGGCGAAAAGCAGAAAAGTTGCAATCGAAAATGCCTAAAAAGAACTTTTACGGTCGCCTTCAAACGACTCCCTTCCTCACCTCTTCCCGTATTCTGTTCTTGATTGGCGCTTCTTCGGACTCTTCGATCGAAATCCGCGTTTCGCTCTCTTCGGAAAGCGGTGTTTTCTGCTCCGAGAGCTCCACGGACTCGACGGTCATCACCTAAAACGGCTTGAATAAGGAGTCTATACGAATTCTTCTGTATAAATGCCTTGAGCGCTTCACCGTTGACGCTAA